>JYDV01000023.1:180711-214116 GCA_001447645.1 Trichinella pseudospiralis
CACACTGAGAGGATCAAATGGCCCGGTGATTTCTTAAACTGAATGACCGTGCTACTTAATCCTTCCAGGATGAAGTGCGCTTGGACCCAGCTTTCATATGACCGGCTGGTTGTGGGTACGGCAGTGTAGAAGGCATCTTCACACTGAGAGGATCAAATGGCCCGGTGATTTCTTAAAATGAATGACCGTGCCGTTTAATCCTACCAGGATGAAGCGCTGAAGAACGCAGAGGTTTAATATGGCCCGGTGATTTGTTATATTCTAAACCACTGGGCTATATTAACCTGAGTGTTTCATCAGGACTGTGGAGGAATCCTCAGTCAGGTAGGCTTAATATAACCCGGTGATTTCTCAATAACAAAATGACCGAGCCATATTATCCTACCCGAGAGAGGCATGGGTTTTCATGGAAAATGCGTGTGTTTATATAGCAGCGGAAAACAATGAACGTGAATTGTATTGGTTCACTAGAACAATAGAATCTCAGGATATCGGGATTAAGGGTCACAAATAAATGAACATTATTGGACAATATTAGGTCATTTACAATGACATAATAGCTAATTTGTGCAATCTGTTAGGTCAAGGGTCAACCCTCGGACAAGAGAAATTTTTTGTAAATGTCAAAATCTGCGTGGAACTGTGTTTTTTTGGAGTATATTTTTCATGAAAAAAACAATGTGGAAAATCAAAATATTATTAAAATATGTAAGATAATGGTAATATAAGACGTGCATCTCATAAATATTGTAATTCTTGTGCAATAATGTAATTATTCATTTTCACAGAAGAAAAATATTCCAAAATTCAAAGTATAAGTGATGTAATTGTGACGTAATATTCAAATTTTTTATATCTTTTTGAAACCTATACGTTGGAATTGTTTACCATTACAAACGAGACGTTTAGATGCGTTCTTTGAAAAAAAATATTTCACTTTTTATTTAAATTTTTTTGTATTATGGAACATTGTTGGAGGTTGAGAATAAATTAGAATAAAGATTGTTTATATTCTGTGAGTTGCGACACTTTTTCTTTTTTATTCTGTCGCATGATAATCTATTATTGATCTAATAAAGGTATATTGCAATCTACAAGCATCAACCATAGCAATTCATTTAATTTTTTCATATGAATTCTCATTTCTGCACAGTTGAAGAAATATTGCTTTTTTTCATATTTCTTTGATAGTTTTGCGCATTTAATACATATTTTCTTACTACTTAAATCTTTCTTTTACGTGCGCATAAGTTATTAGTTTGCTTTTTGTTGTTATTTTTGTCATAATTTATGTAAACATGCTATTTATTACAACAGAACCCGCATATACATTTATTTCAGTTATATGCTACGCATATTATTTTGCACATACAGAAGAATATTATCTTTGAAGAATTAAATGCCTTGTTCTGCTGTCGATCATATTTTCAATAGGATCCCAAACACCATAAGCTTGCAGCAACGCGTTTTGATTATTCACTGCTCCCATGTAATTTCTCTGGGCGTTTCCATATCCAAAATTGCTGTCTGAAATTGCTAAACGGCGAACGGCTAAAATAACATTGCTTTTATTATTTTAAAAAATTACAATCAATTCATCAAACTACTACATACCACCTTCAACCATCTGTTCTACCATGGTGTTCAAAGCTGCATTACGTCCAATAGCACTGAAAGCATTGTCAGCTTGAGGTTGACCGTAGGAGGAGTATTGACCAGGCATATACAACGGATTGGCAATTACAGGTCTTGGCATAAGCCGAGCATCAACGTTGAAAAAATAAAATAACGCCATAACAAATATACAAACTTCATTAGTTCTGAATGCTTGCATCTGTAAATCTTTGGGTGTACTATTTTTCGGCAGCAATATACTTTTATAGATAAATTTTGTGGGACAAGTCTAATTTATTTATTATTTCAGCAGAAAAAGTTTCCTTGTCTTCGATGCTGTTATTCTTCATTATATTTGAAATATATCAGCTGTATATCATGCACATTGCACCGGCTCTTTTGCTATCCGGTCTTGTCGGCATGACAGAAGTTACTAATGACTGACTTCTTTGTCACTGTCACGTGTTTGCAAATGTGTGCAAATTTTTGTAAGCAATTCAAATATTGCAAGCAATAAGAAATATTATCAAAAATACATTTCTACTTATATTGTTTGCATAACAAATAGTGAAATTCATTTCTATTTTGTTCTTTAAATGTGCATATATTTGATAATCAATTTTGTAAAATTATAATTAAAATCTATATTCAATGGAATATTTGAAAATGCTAGAGAGCTGTCAAAATTTTTATGCCTAATTGTTATTATATAATCAAAAGCATCTTTTTAATGAGGATGTAATTTTTAGCAATATACTTTTAGCAATAGGATACTTCAGCAGCATTTGTAATTTACATATAGGTGTATATGATTTGTCAAAAAATTTCCAATTTGCACGTGAAGTCAGTAAATTGTTTTAATTTAGTGTGTTCACCTCTTTGATAGGTCATAAGGCAAGATTTATTGTTCATGAATTTGTTAATAATTTATGTATTACCCACAAAATTTTGTTTGCTGCAACAATATTTTTCTTGAAGGTGACCTCCTGATTTATGATAAAACCATATTTTTAAACTAGCTGGTTTTACAAATAAAATTTTCTTGATAATAGTTATTATGCACTAATCGATTTTACGTTAACAGTTGTAATTATTGAAAATTTTTTAAATTAACCACACCAAATTTTACAAATGCAACCTTTGTTCAAGTGATTATAGCAGTACTATTTCAATCGAATTTCTTAAAATTACATTATCATTATTTAAAGTTTCATATATATATATATATATTGAATAAGTTAATACAACTCAATAATTAATATACTGTCTTATTTCTCATATATGATAATCATCAGTGAAAAAAATGTTTTTCTTTTATATGTCATTTAACGCAATATAATTATACGTGTTTAGATTTAACATAGCAGTAATACGTAAGAGAAATAATTCTATACTGCATATTTTGAAATGCTTTTAATTTATTTATTCTAATACACATTGCATTATTAAAACACTAGCTATTTTTATTAAAATAAAATATTTAATATCTAAAAAGCTAAAAAAATTCATTTTTACGTAAAAACATTTTCTGGAAAAGTTTTCATGAAAGGCAATTAAAGTTAGCCGGATAATGTTTGCCCAAACGTAGCTAATCTGGGCATAACCTAATTCACATCACTGTCAGCTAACATTTGATTATCTCAGCAGGGTTTATGGTCCTCGCCTATTTTTTTAATATTCCTTTGGTTATTACTATCAGCATATGAGGTCAGGATATGTCAATCAGTTTCTTTGTATTTATAAGCCGCATGATGCAGATAGCTGATTGTTGACCCAATCCAATCACATGACTGCGTAATGACGTATTATTTTTCTTACTTCTTTAATGGACATAAAGGTCAGCTTTAGTCTGATGAAAGACAATGTAAAGACTTGAACTGAATATAATAATCTTTTCATCATGAATGATGCGTGTTTTTATCATCGATTTATCATCTTCTTGATACCCCCCTGGCTTGTTTATTATACCACATATAATGTAATAGTAAATTTTTTTTAAAATTTGCTTGAATTTTCAATTTTCTCTAAATTTACATTACACATTGCATTTCTAAATTAGACAAAATGTAACAAAAACAAGCAATTCCTTTTTTTATGCTATAAATTTACACCAACTGGTTGGACAAACTGTTTATTAGTTTCGATTGTCTGTCTTGACCGAAAAGTCTTATAAGCATTTTCTTGAATATTAACAACCTCGCATTGCATCAGAAATCAGTTGAATTCCTACGATGAACACTACATTTTGAAATAGAATGAAAAAGCAATGTTCAGTTTAATTTTAGCAGTTTTTATAATTAGTTGAATCTAAATACATGGTAAATATATATATGAGCATTATTGTATATATCAAATTGTATATGGTAATGATGCGTGAGTAAAAATGCAACCAGTACTATCAAACTGTCAAAGTTTTGTTACAAAATATTGTAACAGCATTAATAAAAATTAACATTTATAATAAAAATACTTTAAGAGGAATCACTTTCTCTCTTATAAGCATTTGAAAAATTTCAGGTTTCAAAATTTTTTCACTCATTGCAAAGCGTTTGTTTAAATAAACTGACATGCATAAAATTAGTAAAGCTTGTGCTTTCAAGTCTTAATTATATTTTTCTGCAAGCGTTCTGTTTTTATTATTTGATGCATGTTTTTTAATTGAAAACAAATTTTTTTAAGATACTTCAACATAAAACATTTATGAGATGACTTCTCCATCAAAAAAGCTACACAAAAAATATTGCATACTGTACTTGAATAATAACATTTCTACCTGAAAATTATAATTCTACCAAATCATAAAAATATTAATTTGTGAAATAAAATTAGCTTTATCACTTCTATTCCAAACCATTCGATATTATTCTAATTCAGAAAATATAACTAAATTTTAATTTTCAATTATTAGTTAAGCAATGCAGAATACAGAGTGTTCCAATGAAGATGCGATGGAAGTCTTTGATGAGGAAGATTATTTGGAGTTTCTGAGTACCGAAACTTCAGATATGGTTTCAGATTTAATTAATGAATATAGTCGAGTAAAAGTATCCGAAAATAATACAGAAAAAATGTGGGATGTTGATGAGGATATTGACGACGCGGTCAGCAAAGGTAACATTCAGTTATATAAAAGAGAATTTTCTATAATCAAAACATAATTATATTGATGTATTAAATTATTTTTTGATAGTTTATTTTGTCTTTTTGAGATGATGTAACTCCTGATGATGATTCAGATGAAGATTACATGTCAGAAACTGCATATCCATCAAAAAGCCGCAAA
This sequence comes from Trichinella pseudospiralis, assembly GCA_001447645.1. Lineage (NCBI taxonomy): Eukaryota > Metazoa > Nematoda > Enoplea > Trichinellida > Trichinellidae > Trichinella > Trichinella pseudospiralis. The sequence goes on from JYDV01000023.1 coordinate 185,609, forward strand.
AAGAAGAAGGTTGTTCGTCGCAGAAATTTAAAAGTTAGTATTTTTATAAGATTCTGTAAGGATATATAAAATGTTGCTGTTGAACTTTTATACGCACAAAAATATTTTTTTTCATTTATATGTTACTTCATTGGTTTCCTGTGTGATTTATCTGTTTATAATTGAATTCAGAATAGCAAAAAGAAAAAGACATCGAAATCAACAACAGTTCAACAGCCGAGAGCAAAATGCTATAGGCGGAATCTTCCTGAACAGTTGCAGTCTATTTTGGGTCATGCTTCTCTTTGTTTTGCAAACGGAGAGGTTCAAAAAGCTATAACTCTGTGCAAAGATGTGATTCGAGAAAGTGAATAATGAAAATTTAATATTGATAAAAAAAAATATTTTTACAAAATTACATTATTTACATAAAATTACATTTACATAATTTAGGACCTAAGCATCACGATGCGTATGAATTGTTATCTGTTTTTTATGGGGATCTTGGGAACCTCACGAAGTGTTTTCATCATGCAATGGCAGCTGCTATGTTGAACAGGGCAACTGATGCTTCTCGCTGGAAAGAATTAGCCGAAACTGCTACTGAGCTTGGATTTCATTCTCAAGCTGTAATTTGTCTTAAAAATGGTAAATGAATTTTTTATCAAATGATAGAATTTCTAAATTGATTATACATTTTGTTTGTGTAGCTATAAATTTGGAACCAATGAACTGGGCATTGTACGATGCGAAGAACAAAGTACATGCTTTTCTGCAAGAACCGAGAAAAGTTTTGGAAACTGAACTAGCTGCTGTAAAAGGGATGCTAAATTCCGAAGAAATGACATACGATCACTATTTGCAGTATACGGAAAGCATTTATAGGGTTGTTAATTCAAATCTTCTATGAATGGAAATTCTTATTTTGAATTTAAAATTTTTTATTTTTTAGAAGTGTAAAGCAGAAAATGATCAGAAAGGAGCTCGATTATGTTTGAGACATTATCTTCTCAAATTGAAATCTGTCGGCAAAATTTGCTACGAGAAGCTGAACGATTACATTGTAATGTTGATAGCTGCAAAGGAATTTGAAACTATAATAAGCGTAAGATTTTGTTTTGCTGGTTTTCAAATGTCAAGTATTTTAACTGTGTATTATTTTATAATTGATGAATATTATCCTTTTTAAATAGCAGCTATTTTATAGTTAAAATTGTCAGTTTATATTATTTTTCACTTTTATTTAACATGAAATATATTATCCTTGAAGAATAGTGTGATCTGCTTTTGATTTCATGATAAAATCTATTGGATCGAATTGTCCGTATGCTCTGAGTAGTGATGTCGCTTCTGGATGAAGCAGCAATTGTTGTGGAAATTGCGGATTTGTATGAAACATGTGCTGCAAGCCTAAAGCAAAAAAATATATATGCATATAATAAATTTTCATTTGGGGGATGGGAAGACTCACTGTTCATAGACACTCTTTGCAATGAGGCTTCATATGCGGGATTGGGCATGAAAGCAGGCAAGACGTTCGTGGGTAAAACAAATGAAGGGAATGTGGGGTTCATCTGGTAATAATCGGCTGACAATAATTGACGTATTCTTCGAATTGGAGTTGCTAAAATGTTGAATTGAACAGATTTTTTGCATTATGCATTTTTCATTCATTCACCTCACCCAAGCATGGATATTCGTACAAAAACAATATGCTGAGGAAAAAATGTGGAAACATTGAAGAAAGCGTTTGAGAAATTGCAGAATGTTTGTTAGCAGAATGCAATTGTTTGTACATATATTATTTCTTAGACTGGCAAATAGGCATTGTTGCTAAATTGGTTGACAGTTTTTCATTTATCAGATTTACAAAGCTACTTTTGAAATGAAATTTGAAAATGCATTTTGACATGATATATTCAAATGTTACATTTTGCTGACTAAATTCAAGGATAAATAAATTTATGAATTTTTAATGAAAATAATAAATAAATAAATAAATATAAATATAAATATATATATATATATTTCTTTGATGATTTATTCAACGTTTTTTTTTAAATTAAATTTATATAGTTTGTTTTTTATTTAAAGGCAATGCATGAATTTAGTCCTTTGAAAATGTTTCTACGTAAATGCGAAGTGAAAAATTTCGAAATTAGTAAAGTGAAATCGATAACAATTGACAGGTTTGTATTAGATTGGATTTTGAACAAGCTTAAGCAGTTTTTTTTAATTTTTTTATTTTATTATAGAGTTTACATCCCTGATGACTTTTCCGCTGAAATACTTGCTAGAGCAGTTGCAGCTTGGCTGAATCTGAAACATTACAACAATGCTTTGGTCGAACTTTGCAATATTGGATGATTTTTGAAGAATTATAATGTTGGCTTTTTTCCAGGTTTTCTTCCAATGCTTGAAAGATCATTATCCTATGTCGGTGAAATACCGCAATGCTTACCTGCTTGTAATGGACACGTATTATTTTGTGCATCAATACTCAGAAGCTGTAGAAATTGCTGAACGTTTAGTTCAAGTTTGTGGTCCAGTATGCGAAGATGCAAAACAGAACACAACTATAAGCATGGCAATTTGTCAATTGATCTCATTTCAGGACGATGTAGAGGTTCAATTGAAATATGCTGATTTTTTGATAGCGATCGATGAAACAGACAAAGCTTTAGAAATTTACGAACGTATAATGGAAAAGCAACCTACACAGCCTTTGGCTAGACTCAAATTGGCAACGTTGCTGCAAAAGCTTGGCCGGGTGGAAGAGGCTATGGAAGTGTTGGAATTGTTCGACAAGAGAGGTGTGGATGAGCTGGGTGCTTTGGTAATTAAAAAAATTTTTTCTTTGTCAGCCTCTGTATATTATAATTTGATATTTATTTAGGATGCAGAGTTGCTTTACGAGCAGTGTCAAATTTTGGCAAGAAAGCAACTCTGGTCACAATATTTCATTTCCGGTAAACATCTCATGGCCATGTATTTTAAGGAGATACAAAGTCAGAAATGTTTCACGCGTATGCATAATCAATTTTGTTGTTTGCTGCTGATAAGCTTTTTGTTTGTCAAATTTGCAAGTGTGCTTGTTTAGAAATACGCAATTCGTATATATCTCGTTCGGCAAATTTTCGTTCCTGTGTACTGAGTACAGTTGCTAATTCAGCATTGAAGAAGTTAGTTAATCGAGTTCCTGAGGTGGGAAAGTCGGCAAAGAAATTAATAACTGGAAAACAACTTTGGAGTGTATTCGACAAGGTAAGCTATTTTGAAAGTGGAGAAAGTGTTTTATTTGGTTTCGTATTATATGCAATTTTTAGCTTTGTGATATTTGCATTGAAAATGAACAGTATGAAGAATTGTTATATTTGACTGCATTTGCATCGCAAAGCATGGTCTTACTCAAAGCTGGTTACTTGAAAAAAATAGACAGTCGGCTTTTATTGGCTGCTGTGCAGTGTCGAAATGTTAATGTAATATGGAATGTATTTCGTTATTGTATGCCAGTTGTTGATGAAAATTATTATTGGAATCTTCTTGGTAATCTTTTTTTATTGTTTATATTAATTAATTAATTTGATTTTGTACAATGTACAGGTATGGTTTTTACTATGACGCAAGATGTGTGCTATAATCGATACATCTTGCGTCGGATTTCTTTAAACCCAGATTGTGTACCTTTAGCTTGGATAAACGGCAACAATTCGTTGGTAGCTGGCTCTCATCAACATGCGTTAGGTATGAATTGAGGTAAGACAATCTATTTTCAATCTATTCATTTTATTTTTTATAGTAGAATATTTTTACGTTCAACAATCTCATCCGGACATTCCGTTGATTAATTTACTCGAGGGTCTTTCACTGCTTCATATTGGTTGTCGTCGGTTGATGTTACGTGCCCAAGATTGTTCAATTCAAGTAAATTTATTCTGAAAAATTATTATCTTCTTACTTTTACCATTATTTATATTGTCTATAATCTGAATTCTAGGCTTTAGCAGTACTTTCCAGATATAAATACTTGCGCGGAGATTGTCAAGAAGTTTATTATAATTTTGGTCGTGCCATGCAACAGCTGGGAATGCATCACTTGGCTATTAGTTATTACCGCAAAGTTTTGCAAATGGAACCAGAAGTGAAAATGACCAACAACGCAGATGAAGGGGAACAATTTTTGTCGAATCCATTTGATCTGAGACCTTTGGCAGCTTTCAATTTGTCCGTAATTTACTTGCAAAGTGGAAATGAAATGGCATCTTTATCGCTTTACAATAAATATCTTGTCATTTAATTTTAATTTATGAAATTTTCTCTTCCATCAAGCACACAACTGACCGGTTAGTTGTGTTTTACATTTTTGTTTTCACATGCTCAATTATGGAAATATGAACGAAAATGACGAAATTATTTTTCGCCAATAAATTGTACATTGTATAAAAGCGATTTTACAGAGGTTATTTTAATTGCAATTTACGACGCTTGCATGTGTTAAAGTTATGCAAAATGGCATTGTTTAATTAAAAAGGCAATGTATTATTGAACTGTTCATTATGAAATTCAAATAAGCTGTGCTTTTACATTGACTGAACAATAAAAAATGTTACAAAATATGTAAGCGTTCAAATATTTTAATAAAATAAAATAACAAACAAAATTATGTTCCATAATAAATGAAGAAAATAAAATTACAGTATGAAATTGAATTAATGATGAATTTAATAAGTTTTCTGTTTGGAACAGTAACCGGATTTTTTCAATAATTTGCTTGTTTATTTTCTAAACGGTGTGTTATATAATTTTGGTTAATGTTTTGAATGCTGCTGAGTGGTTTTAGATCTTCAATCAGACAGGTAAATTGAAAATTTAATCGCTCTCAGCCAAAAATTAAGAACCTGTTGTGGTAACTTTGCGTCTGGTAATTTTAAAACTTTTTCTAATTTTGCTAACTTTCAAAATGATTTTATCTTTATGACTTATTGGTAAACTGTTTTAATGACATTTAAATTTTGATTAAATACTACTGAAACAAATGGAAAAATTTGGTCTGCTGAATGTGAAGAAATTTGTTGAAAACGTTGCAATCATGCGAACACTTTCTGTTTTGTTCTTATTGCTGTTCATCACAGTGGATGGTAAAATTTGATTTAATTTTATTTCATCAGATATTTGCATTGAATATTTAGCTTTTCCTCGAATAAAGCGCCAGATGCCATTCGAAGGAATTGGACCTGAAATACCACCTCCTCCTCCACCACCAAATGAAGGATTCAATAATCCTCAAATGCAATTTGAAGGCGGTCCAGGTCCTGTGATACCGAATCAGTTCAACGAGGGTTTTCAGCAACCTCCCATGAATCCTAATTACGGCAACCCTGTGGTCGAAGGTGGTCTGATATAGTTAGTATTTTGCAGTTTGCATTTGCATTTAAAAGAAAGACCCTTTGAAACAAATTTCCATTAAATGCTGTAAAATGGATTTTCAAAATCAGTGCAATTTTCATTTGTACTGTGGAAATTTTTAGTAAAATTGATTGTTGAATAAAATTTTAAATTACAAATGAAAGGCAGCTGCTTTACAATTTGTGTTTGTTGTGGCAATTCTACAGTAAGCAACTGTTCAAGTGTTACATTGCTTTTGTAAATCAACAACTCGTTTCCAAATTTTCAAATTGAAGATTTATTGCATAAAATTCCACCATTAAATGAATAAAATTTATTGATGTTTTTTCATTTGCATTTTCATTATTACTGAACCAACTTTACATATTCCAAAATTATTCCAATCAGTGCTGCAAACATACATTATAAAAGGCAACTCAAAGAAATAGATCAAATGAATGAATAAGTTAATGTAAAATATTGTTCCATGACTTGCGTTTTAGACATGCCAAAATTTTGCATAACTTTATTCGTATTTAATTCATACGTGAGTAGATTTAATATTCTTTAATTACAGTATACTTTTATAAATCAGGATTTAAGCATTGAAGAGGAGAAATGAATTTGAAGTAGTTTGATGAAAACGCTTAGAAGAAGTTGCTTAATGGACTGATGCAGAGCAGTGTACATTTTGCACAGGTAAATTTTGGCTGATTTTTAAAATTTTTCTTATGAGCAGTTTTCAGCATTGCGTAATGCTGCTGTAAACAGTTACCGAAGATCTAATTTAATCAATGTGCCACTGCGATAACCATCGACTCCATCAATTATATCTCTGAAGAAATTAACTGCTGGTCTATTTTTAACCAACAGTTTTATTATAAAATATTACTTAAAGGCGAAGCAGAATTTTTCATTGAACTGGCCCTTTTTCAATCGGCGTAATGTCCCTTCTCATTTGCATGCTAACAATATTATTAATTGTTAATGTCACCGGTAAAATAATATTTTTAATAATTAACTTTTAAAAAGGTGAATAATTTCTTAGCTTCTCCACGCCCGAAACGTCAAATACTTGATACAGCAGCCATGGATACAATGGCGTTAGCTGGCGAGGGTGCTGTTGTTGTGGAAGATACTGTTGTTGAAGAGGCACCCGATATTCCCGCATATGGAATGATTCAACCACCACTTAGGTAGGATGAATTGAAAGCAATTTTATATCTACAGTTGCTAAGATGTTTTTTATTTTAGAATGATATAGATTAGCTATGCAGTTTCTTTTTGCAAAAATAAATTTTATGCATACAGTGGGTATTTCAAGTGCAATTATTTTATAGAAAAAGTTTTAATTTTTCCATATTATAAAAGTATATACTGATGATGTTTTGAGGAAATTTTCTTAGCTGTTTATTTTTCATTTTACTATATGAAAAAGTTACAATTGCAGTTAAAGGTGAATTTATATTAATAATATTTCCAGAACTCACAGTGATCAAATAAAGCAGAGTAAAGCTTTTTCAGTTGACGCTTTTCTTAACTGAATTTGAACGAGATATTTTAAAATATTGCCCACAGTCAACAACTATTGAACCTGCAATATATTTGCATATTATTTGCAAATGTAATTTTGATACATTAGTACTGTTTTGATAAGAATAAGCTTAATTAAACTTATTCATATAAAACACTTTATTTCATCATCACATAACTATGATAGCAAATGATATTTTTATTAAAAATGAAAATTACCTAGTCATAAATTGAAAAAGTGTGACAAAGATTGTCTGCTTTCAAAACTTTACAGTTTTTTTTATTTCATTTTTTATTATTTTGTTTTATGAATGATGAAATGCAAATGCAACTGAAAGTTTCGTATTCAAATTTATGCTGAAATAGTCCAGTGCTTGAAAATGTCGAAAATAAAATGCCTCTCAACTCTTTTATTAATAATTTACAGTAAAATTAATCACTGCACATAAGATTATCATTTTCTGTTATTGTGTTTGCTTATATTTGTGTTACGTCAAATAATATGCTCATCAGTTATTGAAGCACTGTGAAGCTTTATTGTTTCACTTAAAATGAAAAGCAAATCATATATATGTAAGAATAATATTTTTGCCTTATTTTTAAATGTATTATTTTATTGCTGATTTAAAAATTAGCATCAATTTTTGTGAAGATGTTTGTTGTCGAGTTGTATTAACATTTTAAAACTTGTGAGAATTATATTTTTGAAACATGAATAACAATTTATTATGCATATATATATATATATATATATATATATATATATATTTATTTATTTATTTATTTATATTTCCAGTATAACATTTATCGAATAAATGAAATCTGCAGATGAAGGTGAAAATTGATGACTGTTATCATCCTTGCCAATTATTAGCTATAGAAAAAAAATCAGAATTCAAAATATTCGACATTTACAATTTAACATTTCTTACTTGGAACCCAACATTGGCCATGCTTACAACCGCTATATACACCTCCAGAGCATTCCAAATTTGAATAACACGTATCAGCAGTTTTGACACCTTTAACACAAGCATTCATTAAGCAAATGAAATCATTATCACAAGCGTAATGGTCGACGCAGTGTTTTCCTTTTGGTCGCTGAAAGCCTTGTGGACTTGCTGCACCCATTGGCATCATTGGCATTGAAGTCATCGGATGCATCATAGGCATTTGTGGCATCCAATATTGATTCATGTAATTAGGAAAGCCCCATCCATAATTTGCAGGATAACCGGAATACATTGGCCTTGGATAATAGCCAACCATATCTACCTGTATATCGGGCACTGGAATTGACTGCATATATTAAATAACGGATAAAAGTTGCTGATTCAATTATCACTAACTTATAATCATCCAACATTCTTCATATTTGCAGCCCAATATACCATAACCGCAGTCATCGTTCATTGTACATTTTCGCCCAGTTTTTGTGGCCGGGTAGCATCTGGATTCATAGCACAGTGTACCGGGAAGCATGCAACTGTAGTGATCAACACAGGTTTGTGGATTTTCATTTTCAACAGCTAATTTTAAATGTAAATTAAAAATTAAGTTAAAAATTAAAAAATTCCTACTTTGAAAAATGCTATTTAGAAATAAAAGTAGAAGATATAGAACGCTGTTTGTATGTTTTATATTCATTATTTTATCAAAGGTAAAAACTGAAGCGCTTTTGAAATTAGTCTATAAGAAACTACAACGTCATGGTAATTGTAAACTGAATCTGTGAAAACGAGTCGAAACCGTTTGTTTTGACGTTTGGATTTTAGCAGATTTAATTTCAAATTCAGCTTGACTGTTATGTAATAATAAACAATACAAGGATAGTTGCTGAATAAATACAGGCAGCTTAAATTTTTGACCATAGATAGTATTTCATGTTGTGTGAATTTAAATTTAGTTCTACTGCGACTGTTTCAGAAATAACTTCAAATAGTTTTTCTTTTGTCTAAATCGTCCAGAACTACCTTTTTTATAAAGTAATTTGAATGAAAATTTTACATATATTTCAAAATCAAGTATTATTTGGTAATGTTTTCGTAGAAGGATGTTTTATCAATGAAATAAAATTTTACCAACTACAAAAATCATTCAGACTTGGTATAATTGTATAAAAAGTATTTTGGAATTTTGTTCGAGAAAATATTTGAAACAATTTCAAATCTTTTATTTAATATTTAAAGTAAAATTTAATCGACCCATTTCAAAACATTTAATTCATCACAAAACAGTAATTAAAAGTTTAATTTTTCATAAAACTTGATTTTTTAATTCTTACTGTATTAATTGCAAGTGAATATTTTTAGTTTAATCAAATATGGTAAACTGGTTTGAAATGGAAAAGAAAATGAATTAGTAACTAACAAGGTAAGTTCAAATTTTCCAGTATATTCAGCAAATGTCCAAGCTGAAAATTTTGATATGTGTTTATTTAGCTTTATTTGAGTTTTTTACGAAAATCATAAAATTAAATTGTACGTTGTCATTAATATTATTTAAAATTTCTTAATTGATTGCATCATTAATTTTATTATTGAAATTGAAATACTTTTTGGTTGCTTTGTTCAAGTTTTTTTGGATAATTTTAATGCATTTTCATATAAGGTGAATTGAATAAAATTTGGAAAAAATTAACATTTCATCAGCAGAAGTTGCGTTGACTATCACCGAAATATGTAAACGTAGAGGTTATTTGAAATGTCGTTATTGTGAATAAGGTTATGCATGTTATAATGGTGATGTTGAGTTATTGATTTTATTCGAAAGTTGTTTACATTTGTAACGTTGGCTTTTGGTTATTAACTGTGAGTGTTGTGTTTTAATTGTATTTTTCGTAAAGCAAATTTTCAACATGTTTACTCAAAACGCCAAATAGTATTGGAAGAGAATATTTTTCATATAATTCGTGTGTTTTTGTTGATTGGCTATTTATTCCATCGTCAGGCTTTGAATTTGACGTAATCCAAACACGACAGCGTAGATAACGTTCAAGTTAACAGTCAACTGATAATTCATTGTATAAAATGAGATTTAATCAGTGTACAGTAATAATTCTTGATGAGCTTCAGTGAATCTTTCTGCTGTTATATTTGTATTTTATTTTACAGTAACGTTTGTAACTTTTGTATTGTTTTGAGTAGCAATAATTTTATTATGTAAAATTTGTGTAATATTTTTTTTCAAATAATTTTTTATTTTTGCTTGGCTTATTTGTGAATGTTCCGATATTGATGAGCATGTTTGAAATGAATTATTACTTTTGTTTCATCATCTTGTCTAGTTTGTATGGGCTAAAATGAATATGCGTGACCTTTTGCTTGTCATTTTTGAGAAGACGACAATTCGTGTGTTTGTAAAACTTGAAGGTCAAAGTTTTAATATATTGACGGCAAGTTCGTTTGTCTAAAAGCCGGATCAGCTCTGTTTGATAAAGCGGAAATTAACGTTCAAACGTATCATTTTCAAAATTTCACAAATGCTCAAACAGTAAATCTATTCAAATTTGCATAATTTAATTTCAATATGCTGACCGTTGAAGAATAGTAATTGAGAAAAACAAAAGAGCTGCTTATTTATTATTATTATTATTATTATTATTGTTATATATTGGCTGGTGTTTTAGCATTTTTCAAGTGCCGCCCTGTGCCAATTTTGTGTCAATTGTACATCGGCATTGTTGCATACGGTCAGGTCAATCAAGATGTGCATTTTCTTATAGAAAGTAAGGTAATTATTAAAAAAATAAATAATTAATATGTTTTAAATGTTATGAATAATTAGCTGGTGGTTTAGTTTATAAAAGAAAAGTCACTAATTGGACTATTGATTGTCACTCGGTTTGTAGTATTCATATTGGCTAGACGTGCAAAAGTTCCATGTCAGATATTTGTCGACGTCGACAGACTGCAATTTTCAAGATGGAAAAGTAAGTTGTTGTCATTTTAATCAATTTTTTGAAAAAAAATATGCATGTATAATTTTTTTAAAAGTAATATGTGGTTAAACTTGATGTTGGCATTTCAATTTCCTTTCTGAAATTTCATATCATTACGTGAGTTTATTTGATACATTTTCATAATTTGCCCGTCGCAGATCAATTTTTCCGAATTTCTTTCTCATGGTTCATTTTAATGCTTCTATTTATAAGCTTTTTTTTCAAACATAGTAAATTGTTTTATTCCAACTTTTTCTCCACCGTCAATAAGAAAAGTTAATAAAACAGGAAAATTTGCGTTCTTCAAATTCAAATTATTTCAAATTTTTAAATTGAAATATTGAACTTCTTTTCTTAAATTTAATTTATTGCAGCGAAATGATATGAAATACGTCATGTTTTTCTTTTATAACAGTTCTGTTACAGTTTTCAAAGTTTACATAAATGAAATTTAGGTCATTAAAATTTTTTTTGGAACTTTTACAATGTTCATGTTGTGATAGTTTTGTTTTGTTTTATTTTTCAGAATATCCTAAATGTTGGAGAAAGTTATTTGTTTAATTAAAACTTTTTTATATTCATATTTAGATATTAAAGTGTAATACTTGTTTGTTTTGGCTTTTTCAAAGTTTTATTTTTCATTGATTTTATTGCACTTTACTTTTGCTAGAGGCAAATGGATAGGTGGATGAATATTTTAAATTTCATTTTAAAATGGAATAAATTTTCACTAGCTCTAGTGCTGTTCGAAGAGAGTAATAATTATAATTGATGACGATTCGAAAAGAAAAGAATGAAATGAAAGTGACGTTTCTGCTAATTGTATAAACAGTTATATATATCTTTCAATATACCGCATATGTAAATAGGTATGTTTACCATATTAACGCAGATGAACTAAATTAGAATGTTACAACTGTCTTTTGTATAAGCAGCTGACGTCAGTTTGTTGCTTCAAGCTTATCTCATGTGTCGTATTCGTGTAAATTTTAAATTTTATTTGTTATTATATGTGAATTTCATGTTATTAAATAATTTTAGTGCGCAGCAGTTCAATAGTTATGGATGAAATTTCCACTTGCATTGTGCAAATGAATTTTATTTTGAATATTTTGTTATTTTTAATCATTGTCAATAAGTTTTGAAATACATTCTTGTGTGATTGAACTGTATACATATTTTTTTTATCTTCTTTCACTTTTCTGTTTTTTAACACAAATAATAATTTGAACTAATGAAATTGGTTATTCACTTTTTTAAATTAAAGCTATAAGTCTTTTTAACAATTATCCTATTAGCAGTTTTGATTTTGTTGAATATCTTACTAGCAATGGTTATTATTTTTATTTTTCGCATCTTATTTCATATGTTATTGATTTCTTCTAATTTTTCATCTTCATGTTAAAAATATTTTATCCATTGCATTATTTTTCCTTAAATAAGCACATTAGAGGGAATGAATACTTTTATTTAGGAAAGTAAAAATGCTTACAAATTATCACCACAATTTTGTTATTATTATTATTATTATTATTATTATTATTATATTTTAGTTTAAAAAATTTTTAATTGTCCTAAATTCAATTATGATATATTTGAATAAGGAAGTTGAGCATGTTGAAATTTTGTTTGAGAGTTTGTATTGTGCGTGCTTGTTTTCTTTGCTTTATTATAAATGTTTAAATTTTTTTCAAACACTAACAGGAAGAAGACAACAACAAAAATTTGTGCTATTAACTAAATTAATTTGAGACGTAATCGTCGTTTGTGTGGTTTTTGTTTTTACATCTTACTCTCACGTGTTCTCTTATGAGAAAGACAACGAATTTAACAAGCGGATTGGTTTATTTGTTTGTTTTTTTATTTTAATGAATACATTAAAATAGTTCATTTTTCTGAGATAAAGCGAGAGAAAAAATTTCTTTTTAATTTTCATATTCGACCCTGCATCCTTTTTTGTACTTTTTCATAGAAGGAAAATTTAATTTATAAAATTTTTCAGAAAAATTTTCTAAATTTTGTAATGTTGAAAAGATGACATTTTTGATTGGGTTTTTTTTGCTTAATATTCAAAGATTTTTATTTGGATGGCAGAGAAGAGGGAAGGGAAGGTAGAAAATTTTTTCAATTAATTTATTATTAATCGCTTTTTCCTCATATCTATGCGTAGGTGTAAGGTGTAGAATAATGATATTATTATTATTATTATTATTGTCGCTTTATCAAGCGATATTGATTCAGTGTATGTATGCAGAAGGGGAAGGGGGAAAGAGAGGGGCAGGGGTAGTGGTGGTGGTGGTGGGGGAGAGGGGGTTTATATAAAAGTAAATATTGCATTGCTATTTGATTTGCTTGCTTGACGGTGCTAATAGGTGTTAGCCTTTGGGCAATTTAGCCGTTCGTTGTTCGAGGAGAAATGGTGAGTGCAATTTTTGCAACGTTGCTGAGCTCCTCTTCAATATTGTTGTTCACAGCAGACCGAGGCCGTGTAGAGCATGCTTTGCAAGTCAGCTGTTCACGGCTGCATGCATTCCTTTAGCTGACTTTTTAGCTTTCAATCTTTCATTATTTTCTTTTTTCTTTCATTCGATATTATCCAACACTCTGAAGAGAGAGTGTTGCGAGTTTTTGCATAAAACGTTGTGAAAGTGAACAATTTTCCAAATTTATTTTATTCAAATATTTATTCGAAATTATTAATTATCATATGCTATTTTATTTATAGCAAAACAGCAACTGACAATAGTGATCAAACTTGTTCAACTTTGCCAATGGCTCGCACTGGACAACTTCCTGCAATTGCCTGTGCATGCCAGTCGATTTCTTCTTCGACAAATTTAGATGCCACGATCAAAGATAGGTAGATGCAGCAGTGTTGTTTGTTTTTTGTTGCTAATTTCATTTTTAATATTTTGTTTGTTTGTTTATTTGTTTGTGTTACATTTCAGGAGGTTCTTCTCTGGTACGTTTCTTTCTTCATCTATGGACACGATGGAGAAGAGCTCCAAAAGCAGCTCTACAGCGTCTGCTGGCAGACGTTCCAGACAACGCAGGTCGGAAAAGAAGAATTCCGTAGGCAACAGTGTTGGTCAGTTGTCATTGTTAGCATCCACGGCCGATGGTCGCAAACGCAAATCCAAAGCCGGTACGCAATTGAAAAATGTAAGTGATTATGAAAATGTGCAATTTGTTGTTGTTGTTGTTTACCGTTTTTGTTTTACAGCTTCTGGCACCAACATACAAAACAAGATGTGAAGAATTTAGGAGAGTATTCAAAGAACCTGCAGAAAATGAAAAACTTGTAATCGGTATATTCTTTCAAGAAAACTTTAAATTGCTATTTTATTGTGAACTTATTATTAAATAAATATGTATATTTTTTTCTTTTTCCAATTTAATGTAAGATTATTCGTGCGCCTATCAGAAAGAGATTTTATTGCATGGAAGAATGTATCTTTCGCAGAATTGGCTGTGCTTCTATTCGAACATATTCAAATGGGAAACACAGGTACAGGCGATGGAAATGAATTTTCTTTTTTCTTTTTTTAATTCTCTTATCATTCAGTATTTCTTCTTTGGTTTAAGGTAACTATCCGGTACAAAGACATTGTCGCCGTAACTAAAGAGAGAACTGCGAAAATAATTCCCAACGCTATTTATGTAAGTTTTTTGTTTTCTTTTCAAACGCTTTAATTAAACGATTATATTGCAGTTTATATTGAAAAAAATTAATTTTTCTCCTAAAGGAAAAAAGCAAATGTGATCATTTTACATTATAATTTATGACAATTATTATTATTATTATTATTATTATTATTGGTGTCGCATTATCACATTATATTGCATGTGAAAATGTTGAATTTGAATGGCAAATTATTTGTCAGAATGTTGAGTGTGTGTGTGTGTGTGTGTGTGTGCAACTAAACGCACTGTCGAATAATTAATCATTTTCAAATGTGGTGTGATGTGGTGCAGTTGTGTTTGTGTATGATTTGGAAATTCGCAAACAAGCAGCAAGCTTGTTGCTATTCGCTTTCAACTTAACTTATACAAGCTTGTTCCATAAAATTTATTTATTTATTTATTCATTATTCTTATTATTATTATCTTCGACATCGGACCATTTTGCAATTATTTACTTAACTAAATGACGATGCGTAACGCTTGTTCCATTACAAATAGAGTCGCATAATTTACATATACATATACATATATATGTATGTATATGAGCAGAAATTAATTTTCAGAAAAAAAAACAAATATTTTTTCCTCATTCCTTTTCCTGCTGTAAGTGAAATTTTTTTTGTTTTTTAGGTAGTTACGAATACAAATGAAAAATTGTTTTTTACCTCTTTTTCTGCTCGAGATAAAACATTCATGATGCTGTTTCGACTTTGGCAATACGCTTTGCTTGATCAAGTGAGTAACTGAAGTGAGATAAATATTATTATTAATCAATATTTGCATTCTTCGAATTAAAAAAAAGTATATATGTATATATTTTTTTTGTTGCTTTCCTTTTATTGGTTTTTTTTGGTATTGTACAAAATTCCGCTTGCTTGTGCATTGCTTTTTGCTTTTTGGATGGACGAGATGATATTTGATTTAGGTTGTTTATCCTGGTGATATGTGGTCATGGGCACAGCATGGTTACGACGAGGCGGACCTTAGTGAATCAGAAGTAGAAGAAGCAATAGCTGACGAACAGCTCGGAGCAACTTACGGTGAAGAGACGACGGTGGTGAGTAGTGGTAACTTCTGAAGCAGTAATAATAATAATAATAATAATAATAATAATAATAATGATGATAAATATGCGTGCTTTAAATATTTTTATTTATTTATTTATTTATTTATTTTCCCTTTGCTTGTTTTCTCAACGCTTGCCGGTTTGCTGTTGAATAATAAGCACTGTTGCAATTGCGTGGTGATGGCTTGAATTTGTTCAATTAGGATTCAAATATTGGAGTCGAATTGTCCTCTTCTGAACAGATACGATTTCGCAATTGTCGACAGAAAGGTTCCGGATCCACAACGACGGTTCGTTCACGACGACCACCATTTCCATCACGTCTGAGCTTGACCACCAACAAGCCGGCGTTGACGGTCGGCAATGGTGGTGAAAAGCCCCTGCGAACCGTGCAAAGCAACGGTGCTACTGTTGGTTCTACTGCGGTCAGCAGCGGCAACAGCAGCAGCAGCAGCAGCAGCACCACAAGCAGCAGCAGCAGCAGCAGCAGCAGCAGAAACGGTCCAGTTGGGGCCGGTCTGGCGCCGAAAGGAGCCAAGGACCGTCTGCATGGCAAGAGTCGATCGTTGGTCGATTTCGGCTTGACCATGGCCGCCGGTACGGCCACGGCTACGGCGGTGTCGGACTCGTCGTCGCCGGCGCCGGCGCCGGCGCGGTTCACTTCCAACGATATGTCTGAAAACGACGACGAAGATGACGATGAAGAAGAAGAAGAAGAAGCCGAAGAAGCTTGCTGCCCTTGCAGCACGCACAGAGGTCGAGAATTGTTGAATACGGTCTGTCCGTTGTCGGTTGACCAGCTCTTTCTCTGGCTGTTCACGGATTCGGAATTTTTTCGACAACTTCACCATGTGCGCAAAAGCAAAAGTGAGAAATTATTAATTATTGATCATTATTGCTGCAATGGTTGGTGAACAAGTGCATTGCAGATATTATTTTGAGCGACTGGAAAATTGATCGAACTACAAAAGCCAAACTCAGGCAAATCAGCTATTCAGTGGCGGTCAATCATGCACTGGCACCGAAATCATGCGAAGTGGTTGAAAAGCAGGTTTGATTATTAAAAAAAAATATTATTTTTTATTTAAATTTCTCAATATATATGTCATCTTTATAAACAAACAACAGGAATGTACAGAAGTTAGTAAAGCGGGAAAAGTGTACGTGATCAAAGTGGAAGTGCAAAATTTTGGCATCCCATACAGTGATGCATTTCAAGTCGATTTGACTTACTGTTTAACCAAAGTGGGGGAAAATCAATGCCGGCTGCGTGTCAATGCTCAGGTTGTCTATCGTAAAAGTTGTTGGGGAATTGTGAAAAGTGAGAAAATTGTGTTTGTTGCTTTGGTTTTTCAAATTCAAATTATTATCTTTATTCTTTCACATCTTTTTTTTGTCAGGTATTATTGAAAAAAATGCCATGGTCAATATGCTTATTCATTTTTCTGAAATGGGTAAAATTGATCGATTGTTTATTGTATTTATATTTAATTTATTATTTTTCAGGAAAACTTTTGAAATTGGAATGCCATCGTCTTGGTCTCACTAGTGCTCTGCCTTCGGATCATTCAGTTGAATCAAATTCAGAAAATAAATTGCACATTCTCTGCAATGACGAAGTCGAAGTTCAAAGTGGGAACAAATTTTTTGTTTTTTAGTCCTACAATTGTATATGATGGATGATTTTTCATTTGTTTCAGATCAAGAATCTGCAAAATCATCTCGAGCCAAACTTGAGCATTATGCCGTGATAATAATTGCACTGTTAGTCGTAATATTTGATATTTCTGTTGTTTCATTTAAAAAGGAAAATTTTGGGGTTTTTTTTTCATTTCATTTCAGATTGTGCATTCTGATATTGTTGTGCTTGTGGATGCTGTTTTGGCAGAAAACTGACTCGGCAGAAATATTCCACGAGCAACGAGCTGAGTGCAGTTTTGAGAAAATGATTTCAGAATTTCGTCATCTTGTGATGCAAGAGTAATTAATATTAATCACAAATCAATAATATCAAAAAAAAAAGATATATATACATATTATTTCTCTGATTTCATCCTTTCAGATCACTCATACTGCAAACAATAGTCAATTCTTCTTCTGTTCAACAGCAGCTTTTGCGAAACTTGCACCAGTGGAATGAAGCTTTGCAACTGGCTGTGTCGATGCTGCAAAGTGCAAAATTGACGAATGCCGAAAACGTAATATCTTCATTAACAGTCGACAAATTCAATGCAACAAAACTGTTCACTTGAAGAAAAAAAAATCATCATCATACCGTTTGCTGCTTTGCTCTTTTTTGCCTTTGCAAAGTTGCCAAATGTGTAAAATATTTTTCTTTTGAAATTTATTTTTATCCATCCGTGCTTATAATTATCGATGAAAGCCATCGATCGCTATTGCCATATTTTTTTTTCTTTTGCAACATCTATATTTACATTGGTCTTACAGTTGAAATTTTGGAATTAAAAAAAAAACAATTTTTTTCTCCCCTTTAACCGATTATAATATTTCTTCCCATTTTTCGTCATTTGCCTCCCAATCGAACTGACATACCAATTGCAAAACAACGCACATAAAGAAAGAAAATATTTAATTTAAACAAAAGAACACTAATAATGAAATTTGAATATGAAAATCTACCAATACTGCTGCTGCTTAATTTTAAACTCGCTTTTTAGGAGATTTACAAGTTTGTGGTGGCGTGTGCCAAAGGGTTAAATCATTGGTGCACCAACAGCTTGCAATAGGTCCACCTCGTTTTTCGCAAATTCCTCTTTTATAACCGTTGCAATGGCACTGACGTTCACAACATTTCGCACTTGAACACAAATCGGCTGAACAGAGAGAAAATTTTGAACAAGCTGAATCTCCATACACGCACACATACGCAGACACAAATAAGCGTAAAAGAACCATGGCAAATGCATCATTATTGATGGATACGTTTGAAGAGTTTAATCAAAAAGTTTAATCAAAAACTGTCGTCAAACTTACGTCCACAAGAATCCACCGCAGCTGCTGCCGCTACTCGGACAAAATTGTGATACTTGCTAACGAGGAGAAAGCAAAAAGCAGCGATAAGAATGCCAAGATTCAGTCGAACAGTCATGGCTGTTTTGCTTGGAAGCGAGAAATAGCTAACAATTTGGAAGCTTGCTTGCACAGTGCTTTTGGTGAAATGATCAAATTACCAATTTCAAGCAACAACGGCTTGCTCAACGTGCGCTGTCGTCAAATTTAAAAACTAACAACTACGTCAACAGAAGTTACCGTAACTCATTTACCAAGTTGTACTTGAAAATCAATCAACTAAAATAGTATGACAATCAAGCATTTGCGCGACAGTTATTTGAAAAGATAATGAATTATAAATGTGTTCAATTTCAAGTGAGAAAAAGTTCTTCTTTTCAACCAGTACTTCTTTTTTCTAATCTTCAATACTAACACCGAAATAAGTACGACGAACCTTGAAGCAGATTTAACAGTCCTGACAAACTGACAGTGACAAACCTCGGTTTGTTTTACAGATTCGGTCGAAGAACGACCGGAGTCGCAGACGTGATCTCCTTTCTCACGGCACCACCGTTGCACCGATGTTACCGTAGGAAGCACGTTTGCACTTGTTCGTCAAAATAGGATTACGGTAGAAAAGGATGCGTTGGACATTATTGATGTTGTTGGTGGTGGTGAACTGTTGGTCGGCCGGTGTATGGTTTAGCGTGTTGATTGCAAGAGATTGCTGTGCATTGACTGCCTATGCACTTACGTTAACAAAGGCGGCTTTCTGATCACTGTGGACAGCGATTATGCGGAAGTTGTGAATTCAGTTTTACTTGACAGTGGAATTGTTACTGGTCCAGCATCGACCATACAACCGATGTCATTCAGAGCTAATAGCTCGATGTCAGCAGAATGTTCAACAGAAAGTTGCGGCTGCCCTACTGGGTAGAGCTCACGCTGAGCATTATTGCTGAACAGGTACCGTCCGACTATGCCGTAGTGCGACTATGTTCGACGTCATACACCAGTTGAACAGAAAAAGTCTTCAAGCTTGTCTAGCCATTCCACAGCATCCATCTCTGGATTAAAGGCCGGGCTCGCATTCAAGTAGCAGGCGTTCGCATGTACCATTTGGACGCCTTCCCGGACAGGCCCCTATTGTAACGATTCGCTTGCCTTGGCCAACGATTGATTGGTTTGCATATCTAGCTTTGCGCGGCTATGCTCGCCGTTGGCGTTGGGCTTTTGTCCGCGCTCGAGTTTGCTTGATGACATCGAGTAAAGAGAGAGCAAACAGCCCAGTAGAATACAGTGCATCAGTATAACGTCAATCAAGCTTTTGAACAGAAGAACAATCAAAACAGCACGGTCGACCAACAGCGTACCGCCACCAACAACATTAATAATGTCCAACGCATCCCTCCCGACCGTAGGTCATTTTGACCAAGAGTGAGATCGGTGCAACGGTGGTGCCGTGAAAAAGGAGATCACGTCTGCGGCCTCTTCTTCGGCCACTTCTTCGGCCGAATCTGAAATGATGCAGGGTGTGAATGTCGACACAGAATTGTTGCACAGAATCGACTGAGCAGTTGCACAGATTGCGCAACAAGTCAAGGTATGATTTTAATTAACGTTTAATAATACTTGGTTGTCATAAAATTTTTGAACAAAACAGTCATTCCGTAATGGCTACTGTAAATATTAGCGCACGATGCATTATTGTTTTTTTACATATACAGAATTCTTTACTGGTAAACGGATCACACTTAATCAGCTAACTGCTTACTTACTACTCAGGTTTAGCTCTGCTGGCTAGCTAACTACTTCGGGTTTCTGTCTGATGAAAATTAATCATTTTGAGCGTTTGTTTCAGGCAAATTATGCTATCAACATGATGCAACCAGAGCAACCAAATCTGATGTCGATTCCGAAGTTACAGTCGCTTTAAAAGATTAGAATTTTCTGCATCACTAGTTCGAAGATTTTGTTCAACTTGTTGCTAAATCCGGAACCGACCTTTTGTACTGTTTGGCGTCCTTCCTGAACTGTGGTCACTTTTAAATTTTTGGACAGTATGATTATGAAAAATATGACGAACGAAATGCATGTAAAACCAGATAGTAATATGGTATTGCTGGCATTTCCGAGATGCGATATCCCGTCCATTGACATTGACGTGCTACATTGGCTTGGAAAGAAACACTAGAATGCAGATTCACTGTGGTAAAAGAGCTGCGAACAGAGAAATATGAAGACTAAACAAGAAGTGACAATGGTAGTGACCTGAATGAATGAAGCAAGTTGAATCTAGCACCAAGAGGCAGTTGACTGAAGTTGAACAGAGTGAAACACCGAAAGATCAACGCGAGAAAGCTGTCAGCGACTGAGTGTTTTTCTGGGAGAATAATCAAAGCAAAGCAAGGCAAAGCCAAGTCAGAGCCGTAGACAAACTGCGCATTGATACGAACCGCACCCTCTCATCACCAAGGCAACGACTAAGTAGAGCGCTTCAACAATACAATCTGCTCAACACCCTGTAGATGTACCTTGTACATATATGTATGTATATGTTGTACTTGTAGTCTTGAGTAATAAAAACTGACTTTATCATGATGGTGCGATTTAAGCCTGCGCCTACACAAGTAATAAACTGTCTTTAAATGGGTAAAAAGGAAGGAAATGCGGGAGATATTGCCGTACTGAAGCTTGGATCGATCATTAATGTAGCTCAGCGTTTTCACAGCTTTGGACAAAGCGTTTCCTGTGATCTTATTGATTTAGTTCAGTGATAACTTTGGAAAGCAACAGTGAATATATAGCATCAAAGAGAGCAGTCTGCTATCTGAAAAAGACAACAACAAATTGTGGACAACATTTTGAGAAGATTGAACGCATCATCAGTGGATTTTGCAGACATTGAATGAGGGGAAAATTCCTATGATCACAGATCATCATACATGTACAGGATATGTTTTGAAATTTTGGAACACAGCAATCACTTGGAAATGGAAGGAATTAAAGCTGTGTCACCGTCAAGTACAGAAGCAGAGTATCTGGCGTTATCAGAGGTTTCTAAATTTGGCAATGTATCTCAAGTGAATCATCGAGGAAATACTAGGTATGAGCGTGATGATGATTTTGCACAACGACAATCAAATTGCTCTAAAATTTGCAAACAACCGATATAGCGATATCATATGACAACGAGATATTCGACATCATTTTATATGTTGTCAAGCCGCACAAAGCAAAGATTTCCAATTGCGATACATGCCAGCAGAACAGAAATGACGGCGTATATTTTAACAAAAATCTTGTTCAAACTGAAGCTTGCAAAATGTCTATCAGATTTGAATTGATGGGAATTGAAAATGGATGACACAAAAACTCACCTAGAGACAAACAACACTTCAGGGGAATTATTGGAATGTATTGTTGAATATGTCAGTTAAGTTTAGTATATTGAACATTCTTAAGCCAAATTGAAAACTTTAAAAAAGCACAAGATAAGCACGACATTCAGCCTATATATATCTATATAATCCATTTCATACTTTTTCTGCCGACTGTCCGTCTGCGCTTGTGCTGTGAACTAATTTCTTTTCATATTAAAATTTCATTAAGACATTCTCATCAGCACAAATCATTAATTAAAATCATCATTCATCATTTTATATTCATTCTGTCATTTGTGCATTTGCTCTACTCGTTGTACGTCTAAAACTGTCGCAGATTACATTCTTTTAATTATTCACCTTACCAGTGGTTTCAAATTAAATTTTTCTACATCAATGCCAAGAAGTTGCTTCAAAATTGTAAGAATTGACATTCAAAATTATCATATTATTTACAACTTTCACTGTACGTTTACATTTAATTTAATGTTCAGATGAAATTTACATAGATATGAAGAAGAGTGAACACGTAGACGACATGGAAAAGAACTGAAGACTAAAAAAAAAGATGCGGGGTTCTCCATGAATAGCCATTCTGTAGATCTGGTGAAGGGTGAGGTGAAGGTCCATTTTTGGCATTCAAATTCGAACAGTTTCGACATATTTCGACATTTTTGACATTTTGGCATTCGAAAGCGTGACGTTATCCAATAGTTTATTAATGTTAGTCACGAATCTACGTGGCAGAGTTTTGAATAAAGCGTTTACATGCCATTGTCCCATTTGGGGTTAAAAAAACAATTAAAATCAATTGATTTTACAGACATATTAAAAGTTGAGGCTAGTAATGAACTATAGCTGCAAAGTAAATAAACGTCAAGGCCACGATCAAAAATTTGCATGAAAACTCTGGTAAACAAGTTGACGTTTATTTACTTTGCAGCTATAGCTCACCACTACACTCATCTTTTAATATATTTATGAAACTTCATTAAATCTGTTATTTTGAGCAATTCAATAGTATCTCGTAATGGAGAAGAACATAATAATTATTATTGTAAAGTTTTAAATTATATGATGCTTTTGCTGTGATTTTAGATTAAAAGTCGTAAAAATCTTTGTTTGCTCAGCGTGCTGAATAGCTACAACAGTAGGACTTGTTTACCAGAAAATGTATGCAAATTTCTATTCCACTGCTATGTGTACTCTTACTTGGCTTTAGTTTCAATTGTTGCGGGCGTGCGGTATGCGTTGTGAGTGCAAAAAGCGTTCTTTATGCGATTAAGATCATTTAACAACATTGCAAACGGCTTTGCTTATTGTTCATTATTGTTTCATTTCTTCAAATTACCTCATCTGCATTTGAAAAAACGTGAATACAAGATTTGCATGAAGGCTTCGATGGCCTCTCTTTTTAGTAAGTTCTATTCATTTTACATCTTCTGTTATTGATTAAAAGCATAGTTCAGAATAAACATTGAAACTACAATTGTTATTAGAACAAGCTTTTTAAGTTTCTAAATTTCATGACTATCATAACAACGAACTTTAAATTATTTCGTAAATAAATAATGCAGACCTGTATGGTGACAGATAATGCAGCAGGGACAGACCTGTATGGTTGAGATTTGAAATAATGCAGTATTTGGGCTTTGACGCAGCAAAATCTTTGTCTTCATGAGTGGCAATATTTTGAAACTTTTATTTATTTTCATTCTACGCTTAGTTTCATTTCTAGACATGCACTTTTATATTACTTTTAATAATTTAATTATTTTTGTGCTTCCATTTTTAAAATGATATTTTTTTTGTTTAAGTGCTGTTGTATGTTTTTTTATATTTTGATTTTCTTTACAGATCTTGCCAGTTGTTATTCACATGGTCCTTTCTTATTTTGACGTTAATTTGAAATAAAGCAACTCATGATACACATTGCATGCATATTCGGAAACACGTATCAGATCCTACTGTAATGCATGAAGAAATTATGCAAAATGAAAAATCAACCATAACAATGGACAAGATGGATATGAGCATTGATTGATTGGTCAGTTGAGGTGAGTGAACATTGGAATAGTTTTCATCTTCAATCATTTATGCTATTTTTATCTTTTTTTATTTTTGAGCTTGTTATTCATTGCTTTTTCAATGTAGTTCAATATTTTTTATATTATTAGCCCGATTTTTGTTTTTTACTAATCAAGATAGTTTACTTTCTTCCAATTTTGTTTTGCTTTTTGGATCTGTCTTTGGTTACCAACTTTTGCACATTTTTGTTTTTCACTGAAATTTGTTTCTATTTGCTTTTTTGTTTGTTGTTTTTTAGTGTGGGGTAGGCTTTTTCGGATTTTCCTTTGTTTTTTTGGGGAGGGATTTTTCATCGAAAAATGCCAAAGTTCATGGGAGGGGCGATTTGCCGTTTCTATCCTGACACCGCGAGGGAAAGGGAGATATCAAACGGGAAAATTAATATTTCTTCAAAGAAATCGCAGATGTGATGATTTAACTTCTTTAAGTGTTATGTATTGTGTAGTTTCAGATTATTTTACAAGAAATGCATTGCTGTTGATTATACAGCATGCGGAGCAATATAAAGTAAGACCTCAACAATATTATTAGCTGTAATAGCTTCATTTATAGACATCTTGTAGTAATTTGCCCATAAAAGCAAATATGGAATATATTCAATATTAAGTTCATACAAAATAAGACTAAAAATTAGGCAAAATTTTGTTTCAAGCTTACAGATAATGTTGGCAATTAAACATTGAATAAAATCTCAAATGCATTATACTTCTAGAAAGAGGACGATATGCTCAATAAAATTATATATGACATATAGTGATACAGCTATTCGTTTTTCTGCAATGATTTTTTGAAAAAAGTATACCAAAATGACTACTAATTGTTCAATATTGTTGAAAGACGCAACTTCATCAAAACATTCCTCCAGATACGAAGATGGTGTAAACCAAAAGCATGCTTCAATTGACTCATAATAAAGAGCTCTATCAGTTCGTACCAATATTCTACAAGAGGACTTAAAATTGACAGAGATGCTGCGGCTGCACAAAAAATGGCCTCTTAAAAAACAACGCAAAATGAAAATTCTTCTTCATAAATAGATAGTGCCACACAAAGCAACAAAACATCAGTTTTATAGTAAATGGATGCCTGGTTATCGCGAAAAAAAATTCGGAAATTTCGAAAATTATAAAAATTTTGCAAAATACAAATCTGTGCAACTTCTCAAACTGGGAAAATCCGGAATTTGGAAAACAAGCAACTCTCTAAGTTTTTCATCAAATTTCTAAATTCCAAATGCTTATGTCAGGCCAAAAATTCAGTTTACAATGCAAAACAACGCATGTAATCGATTAAAGTCCAAGAACCAGAACATCCTTCATTAGTTTTACGATTTAAGAGGTTTCATTCATTTTCAACCAACTCTACAAAGTGGGTTGTCGTAAATTGGATGTTATATGGATATGGATACGTGCACAAGAAATGGAATGACCATAATTATTAAAGGCGCATAGGTGAATTGTATTGCATATTAGCAAACAGCCAGTTACGTCTTCTGGTACTTTTTTTACTTTGCAATTTTACTTAATTATTATCTCATTTTGAGAGAGTTTTATATCATAAAAATAGCATATTAAAAAGTGAGGACTTTGGTTGTATTTGACTTTTCATATTTTGGTTGGATTTCTTGAAAATACTGAATTTATGGCGTGAGCCTTTGTATGTTTCGCTTCGAAATACTTCAGCGTTGCGCTTCTAATGGAATAAGGCTTTATTTGAAATTTCATGTATTAATTATCCTGGCATGGCTACGTTAGCTTAAAAGGAACGCATGCGCGGTTGAGCAAAGTAACAAGAACTAGCTTACGTAAACCATGGAAATGTGATTTCCGTGCGGTGGAAAAGCTCGCTTCAATTGGATATCGAATAGCAATGCACTTATGAAAATAGAAATGATATGAAATGTCTAGATGTATTACAGGCGCATTGGTGAATTGTATTGCATACAAGCGAATGGCCAGTTACCTCTTCTGGTATATTTTTCACTTTGTAATTTTACATAATTATTATTTCATTTTGAGTGTGATTTATCTCATAAAAATTGCATATTAAACAGTGATGACTTTGGTTGTATTTGACTTTTCATATTTTGGTTGGATTTCTTGAAAATACTGAATCTGTGGCGTGAGCTTTTGTATGTTTTGCTTCGAAATACTTCAGCGTTGCGTTGCGAATGGAATAAGGCTTTATTTGACTTTTCATGTATTAATAATCGTGGCATGGCTTCGTTGCCTTTAGGGGAAAGCGTTCGTGGTTGATTAACGTAACAAGAACTAGCTTACGTAAAGCATGGAAATGTGATTTCCGTGCGGAAGAAAAGCTCGCTTCAATTTGATAATGGATAGCAATGCACTTCTGAAAATAGAAATGATATAAAATGATTATATGTATAATAGGCGCATAGGTGAATTGTATTGCATACTAGAGAATGGCCAGTTACCTCTTCTGGTATATTTTTTTTCTTTGTAATTTTCCATTATTACTATCTCATTTTGAGTATGATTTATATCATAAAAATTGAATATTAAACAGTGATGACTTTGGTTGTATTTGGCTTTTCATATTTTGGTCGGATTTCTGGAAAATACTGAATCTGTGGCGTGAGCCTTTGTATGTTTTGCTTCGAAATTCTTCAGCGTTGCGTTGCGAATGGAATAAGGCTTTATTTGACTTTTCATGTATTAATTATCGTGGCATGGCTTCGTTAGCTTTAGCGGAAAGCGTGCGGGGTTGATTAATGTAACAAGAAAAGGCTTATGTAAAGCATGGAAATGTGATTTCCGTGCGGTGCAAAAGCTCGCTCAAATTTGATAAAGGATTGCAACGCCCTTCCAAAAATAGAAATGATAAGAAATGGCTATATGTACGGCAGGCGCATAGGTGAATTGTATCGCATAATAGAGAATGGCCATTTACCTCTTCTGGTATATTTTTCACTTTGTAATTTTACATAATTATTATTTCATTTTGAGTGTGATTTATATCATAAAAATTGCATATTAAATAGTGATGACTTTGGCTGTACTTGACTTTTCATATTTTGGTCGGATTTCTTGAAAATACTGAATCTATGGGCTGAGCCCTTGTAAGTTCTGCTTCGAAATACTTCAGCGTAGCGATGCGAATGGAATAAGGCTTTATTTGACTTTTCATGTATTAATAATCGTGGCATGGCTTCGTTAGCTTTAGCGGAAGGCGTGCGTGGTAGATTAACGTAACGAGAAACCGCTTATGTAAAGCATGGAGATGTGATTTCCGTGCGGTGCAAAAGCTCGCTCAAATTTGATAAAGGATTGCAACGCCCTTCTAAAAATAGAAATGATATAAAATGGCTATATGTATGGCAGGCGCATAGGTGAATTGTATTGCATACTAGAGAATGGCCAATTACCTCTTCTGGTATATTTTTTTTTTGTAATTTTCCATTATTACTATCTCATTTTGAGTATGATTTATGTCATAAAAATTGAATATTAAACAGTGATGACTTTGGTTGTATTTGGCTTTTCATATTTTGGTCGGATTTCTGGAAAATACTGAATCTGTGGCGTGAGCCTTTGTATGTTTTGCTTCGAAATTCTTCAGCGTTGCGTTGCGAATGGAATAAGGCTTTATTTGACTTTTCATGTATTAATAATTGTGGCATGGCTTCGTTTTCTTTATGGGAAAGCGTTCGTGGTTGATTAACGTAACAAGAACTAGCTTACGTAAAGCATGGAAATGTGATTTCCGTGCGGTAGAAAAGCTCGCTTCAATTTGATAAAGGATTGCAACGCCCTTCTAAAAATAGAAATGATATGTAATGGCTATATGTATGTCAGGCGCATAGGTGAATTGTATTGCATACTAGAGAATGGCCATTTACCTCTTCTGGTATATTTTTCACTTTGTTATTTTACATAATTATTATTTCATTTTGAGACAGTTTTATATCATAAAAATAGCATATTTAAAATTGATGACTTTGGTTGTATTTGACTTTTCATATTTTGGTTGGATTTCTTTAAAATACTGAATCTGTGGCGTGAGCCTTTGTATGTTGTGCTTCGAAATTCTTCAGCGTTGCGGTGCGAATAGAATAAGGCTTTATTTGACATTTCATGCATTAATTATCGTGGCGTGGTTTCGTTAGCTTTAGCGGAAAGCGTGCGGGCTTGATTAATGTAAGAAGAAAAGGCATATGTAAAGCATGGAAACGTGATTTCCGTGCGGTGCAAAAGCTCGCTCAAATTTGATAAAGGATTGCAACGCCCTTCCAAAAATAGAAATGATAAGAAATGGCTATATGTACGGCAGGCGCATAGGTGAATTGTATCGCATAATAGAGAATGGCCATTTACCTCTTCTGGTATATTTTTCACTTTGTAATTTTACATAATTATTATTTCATTTTGAGAGAGTTTTATATAATAAAAATAGAATATTAAAAAGTGATCACTTT
>JYDV01000023.1:220873-346152 GCA_001447645.1 Trichinella pseudospiralis
TCAAAATGTTGCTCGATTCTTATTTTACGTTCTTCCGCATACTGTAATATCAAAAGTAATACATTTCTCGTAAAATAATATAAAGCATCACAAATATTTGGCATTTAAACAAAGAAAATCATCATTACAGTGATTCTTTTCAAGATATAGTCATTCGGAACCACATACAATTGAAAAATAGCCAAAATACAACAACCCATTCTCGAGGATTGGTGCAAATGGAATAAACCCTCATAAATCGTAAAATGAAGCAACAAAATTCCAATTATTTGATTTTAATCGATAATATACTTTATTTTGTATTATAAAGCCAATTTGCAGCTCAAAATATGTTTTTGGAATGGAGAAATTTGATAAAAAAGTCAGCGAGTTACGTGTTTTCAAAATTCACGATTTTCCAAATTCCGGAAATTTCAGAAATTTGGATTTTTCAAAATTTTCACAATTTTCGAAATTTCAGAATTTTTTTTCTCAATAACCAGGCAACCATTTGATATGAAACTTTGGAATTTTTTTACTCTTCAGTGGCACTATCTATTTATTAAAAAAAATTTTCATTTTGTGTCATTTTTTAAAAGGCCATTTTTTTTGGGCAACCTCTGAATCTCTGTAATTTTCAATTTTTCTTTAACAATATTAGTACCAATTGATAGAGCATTTCATTAGGAATAAACTGAAGCTGGTTGTAAGTTTCCATCTTTTTTGTATCTCCAGAAATCTTAAGATGAAAATGCGCCTTAAAACAATTGAACAATTTTGGTATATTTTTTTCAAAAAATCATTGCAAAAAAATGGATGTATATTTCACTATATGTCATAGATCATTTTATTCAGCATAACGTCCTCTTTCTAAAAATATAATACATTCCACATTTTATTCAACATTTAAGTGCCAGCGTTGTCTTAAACCCTATGAAGAAAATTTTACACAATTTTTAGTGCTATTCCGTATGAAATTATTATTCAATAGAATTCCAAATTTGCATTTATGTCCAAATTATTACAAAATATGTATAAATAAATCTTTTACAGTTCAAAATGTTGCTCGATTCTTATTTTACGTTCTTCCGCATACTNTGTATTTGACTTTTCATATTTTGGTTGGATTTCTTTAAAATACTGAATCTGTGGCGTGAGCCTTTGTATGTTGTGCTTCGAAATTCTTCAGCGTTGCGGTGCGAATGGAATAAGGCTTTGTTTGACATTTCATGTATTAATTATCGTGGCATGGCAACGTATATTTAATAAAACGCGTGCATGCATGATTAACGCTGCAAGAAAAGGCTTACATAAAGCATGGAAATGTGATTTCCGTGCGGTGGAAAAACTCGCTTAAATTTGATGTCGAATAGCAATGCACTTCTGAAAATAGAAATGATATGAAATGTCTAGATGTATTACAGACGCATTGGTAAATTGTATTGCATACAAGCGAATGGCTAGTTACCTCTTCTAATGAATTTTTTGCTTTGTAACTTTGCATAATTATTTATTCATTTTGAGACAGTTTTATATCATAAAAATAGCATATTTAAAATTGATGACTTTGGTTGTATTTGACTTTTCATATTTTGGTTGGATTTCTTGAAAATACTGCATCTGTGGCGTGAGGCTTTGTATGTTTTGCTTCGAAATTCTTCAGCGTTGCGGTGCGAATGGAATAAGGCTTTATTTGACATTTCATGTATTAATTATCGTGGCATGGCAACGTATTTTTATTAAAACGGGTGCATGCATGATTAACGCGGCAAGAAAGGGCTTACGTAAAACATGGAAATGTGATTGCCGTGCTGTGCAAAAGCTGGCTTAAATTTGATATCGGATAGCAATGCACTTCTGATAATAGAAATGATATGAAATGTCCAGATGTATTACAGGCGCATTCGTGAATTGTATTACATACAACGGATGGCTAGTTACCTCTTCTAATGAATTTTTTACTTTGCAATTTTATATAATTATTATCTCATTTTGAGAGAACTTTATATCATAAAAGTAGCATATTAAAATGTGATGACTTTGGTTGTTTTTGACTTTTCATATTTTGGTGGGATTTCTTGAAAATGCTGCCTTTGTATGTTTTGCTTCGAAATTCTTCAGCATTGCGTTACGAATGGAATAACGCTTTATTTGACTTTTCATGTATTAATTATCGTGGCATGGCTACGTTAGCTTTAGGGGAACGCGTGCGTGGTTGATTATCGCAGCAAGAACTAGCTTACGTAATGCATGGAAATGTCATTGTTGTGCTGTGCAATGCACGCTTACTTTGTACGTTGATTGTAATGTATTTTTTAAAATAGACGCGATATGAAATTATCATATTTTTTATATGCGCATGTTCTGCATGCCTTTTTATTATTTAACCCTGTATTTTATGTTATCATATTTTTCTTTCTTTTTTAGATCGTTGATCTTTCTGGATCTACTGCATTTCTGCGTTTTCAAGGTGCTCTCGGTTTAAATTGCATTTTGCATTTGTTCATATCGTTGGATGCACATTACTTTATGCAGTAAAAGGCAAGCGACATGCATGCGGCGACTTTGCTGTTTTTTTCATTTCAAACTGTCTTTTTATCTTTATGTGTCTTTTTTATTAAAAGCGGCATCATTTAAAAATTCTAAAATCAATTTTATTATGCGACTATACATGAATTTCTTTATGGGCGATCGCTGATTGTCATCAATCCAAGTTTTGGGTTCATATTGGTCATCATCCTCCAGTTAAAAAACACGAAATTCTCAAACATTATGCATGTGTAGATCTGTTTCTTTGTAACAAAACGAGGGATTGCCAAAAAGTAATGCTAATGCATTTCTACGATTTAGAATTGCTTCCTAATGTTGTATGCTGGAAAAAAAATTTTCTATGTCCCATGGAAAGAAATAATGAAAACGGAAAATACACATTTAAACATGAACTCGAAATTCTATGGCAATATATGAACATGTTACTCATAAATGCACTCACACCGTTATTTTTCTCAACACAACGCTATGAAAACATAGGTAATAATATGAAACGAAAGTATTCTATGAAGCATAATCTAAGGCAATGTAACGTTAAAAAGAAAAACGCTGCGAAATCTTTTATTGCGCAAATTACTACAAGATGTTTATAAATAAAGTTATAACAGTTATCAATATTATTGAGTTCTTGTTTTATATTGCTTCGCAAACTGTACAATAAAAAGCAATGCATTTTTTGTAAAATAATGTGAAATATGACAATATATAACGATTAAAGAAGTTGAATCATCACATAGTGATTTCTCTGAAGACTTTCTCACACATGAATTTTCAGTGACATACAGTTGAAAAATTGTCAATATAAGGATTTGCCATTCTCAAGGATTGTTGCAAAATGAATAAAGCTTGATAAATCGTAAAATAAAGAACAGAATTCCCGTTCTTGAACTTTAATCAAAAAAATACCGTACTTTGTATTATAACATCAATTTTCAACTCAAAATACGCATTTAGAATGGAGGAATTGGATAAAAAATTGAGCGAGTTACATGTCTTCAAAATTCAGGATTTTACGAAATTCAGAAAATTCAGAAATTTTTCAAAATTTTCACAATTTTCAAAATTTCGAATTTTTTTTCTCCATAACCAGGCATCCATTTCATATGAAACTTTGGGATTTTCTTACGTTGGAGTAGCACTATCTATTTATTAAAAAAAATTTTCATTTTGTGTCATTTTTTAAAAGGCCATTTTTTTGGGCAACCTCTGAATCTCTGAAAAAAAATTTTGCACAATTTTTAGTGCTATTCCGTATGAAATTATTATTCAATAGAATTCCAAATTTGCATTTATGTGCAAATTATTACAAAATATATATAAATAAATCTTTTACAGCTCAAAATGTTGCTCGATTCTTATTTTACGTTCTTCCGCATACTGTAATATCAAAAGTAATACATTTCTCGTAAAATAATATAAAGCATCACAAATATTTGGCATTTAAACAAAGAAAATCATCATTACAGTGATTCTTTTCAAGATATAGTCATTCGGAACCACATACAATTGAAAAATAGCCAAAATACAACAACCCATTCTCGAGGATTGGTGCAAATGGAATAAACCCTCATAAATCGTAAAATGAAGCAACAAAATTCCAATTATTTGATTTTAATCGATAATATACTTTATTTTGTATTATAAAGCCAATTTGCAGCTCAAAATATGTTTTTGGAATGGAGAAATTTGATAAAAAAGTCAGCGAGTTACGTGTTTTCAAAATTCACGATTTTCCAAATTCCGGAAATTTCAGAAATTTGGATTTTTCAAAATTTTCACAATTTTCGAAATTTCAGAATTTTTTTTCTCAATAACCAGGCAACCATTTGATATGAAACTTTGGAATTTTTTTACTCTTCAGTGGCACTATCTTTTTATTAAAAAAATTGTAAATTGGTAATAAAATAAATAATAAATAATAAATAAGTAATAAATAAGTAAATAAGTAAATAAATTGTAAAAAAAATAAGGAGACTGTAATAATCCTATAAATTTTGAATCAATGCTTTTATTAACGTTTCTCAAGAAGTGTATTTTGTGATAAATTTTTTGACTGGAAAAATTTCCATTCATTGTTTTTCATCTTAAGTGGGCAAAAACTATTTGTAAGTAAAATAAACAGTCAGTTTAGATAAGGTGCAACATAATGAGTTTATATAAGCATTTGTATTTCATAAATAAGATGATTTAATTTTATGTAACTAGATTTTTTATTAATCCGTAATCATTAGGAAAGAAATGCAATAAAACTGAGCTTGTATTAAGTAATGATATTTGTTAAATAGTTAAAAAACTTTGTGAAACTCATAATTAGAAAATATAAAGCGCAATGTAAATGCCAAATTGAATGAATCCAATGATTGGATACTAAATAAGTTAAATGACACCACTCGAAAACTGAGATTAATTGCAGGTATTTTTCATCATCTTTTACAGATAATTTAAAAATAATTAAGATGCCTAAAAAGCAATGTAAATACAATATGAGTTGTAATCCATTTTAATTGTAAATTAATTAGGTAAAAGGACGCAACTCAAAACAACAGATTCATAGTAAGCATTTTTTATTGAAAAATAAGTAGAAATAACAAACCCGTAAAAGGTAAACTGTTGTAAACATGAGTTGTAATTATGCAAAAAGTATGCAAATTTAAGGTGGTTCCTCAGATTGTACAGTAATATTGAGTGTAATGTATGACAGCAATTTCCTTATTCATGAGACATCGAGAACAGAGCCGCCAAACGGTGATAATTTTCAGCCATGAGGCATCCACGCGTCAGGCTAGGGCTACGTCGTTCGCGGTTCATCGTGTGCGAACCGCTGAGGGGTGGATCGATGTGTATGATCCACCCTGGGTCAAAATCTCAACTGCAAATCTGAGCGTCAGACACGTGGAATTCGAGGCTGAGAAGCCGGAAGTCCAAGTACTAGGGCAACGGTGGGGGACAAGGGGACGGGACAGCCGGGCCGGCGGGCCCCCACCGCAACCAAAAACTTTTTTTTAATTTTTTTAAAAAACATCTGCAAAAAACATCTGCAAAAAACATCTACAAAAAACATCTACAAAAAAACAAAAAGTAAACAAAAGAAATTGAGCAACCTACCCCCCCTTGTTTAAAGTTCAAAAAATCGCGAAATCTCTCCCACCCTCGCGGTGTCAGGGAAGGAGCGACAAACCGCCCCTCCCCTGAACTTTGGCATTTGGCGCGAAACATCCCTCCTTTAAAAAACAAAGAAAAATGCGAGAAAGCCTCCCCCACTCATTGCGCATGCAAAACGCAACTCCTCCATTCACCTGAATGCTGCGGAAAAGTGCCAAGCCCTCACGCGTTCCAGGGGGTGGGCAAAGCAACAAAGTCTCACTTCTCCCACCTCTTCTGCGCTGAAAGCATAGCCTTTTCCCGCTTCAAGCTTCAGAATCCTGCATTTTGCCTGCTCAAAGAGCAAGAAAAGCGCTCGCACTCTCCCTTGTTTAAAGGAAGGGAGCTTCACGCTCCTAGGTGGGACCCATTTTGGTCTCTCCATCCTCCACCTGCTTTGAATATTTCAAGTCCCACTCTGGGCATGTTTGCCATTTCTCAAAACTCATTTATGCCAGATTTTAACTATTCCCTTTTTATTACATTGCACATTTACTTCCCAAAAAGCTTTTCATTAGTAAACAATTGTTTTCTCGCACTGTTTTTGGTTTACATTTAAAACGATTTAACAAACTCTTTTGCTTACTTTTATAAATGTCTTAATCTACTCAATTGGCTTATGTGAACTGATTTTTATAAATTTAAATTTCATTTCATTACTAAGTTCTAATTGATATCACTGACTGGCTACTGTTAATGGCAAACATGATATTTCCTTATGTTAATTAACCCTACACGGTCGTCATTGATGAGAAATAATGCAGCATTGGACTTTTGTTTCGTCTCTAAGAGTGGTAGCAAAATGTATTAATTGCATCTTTGTAATGAACAATCTTTCTGTTGACATGAGAAATTGCAGAAAAGCAAACAGAAACAAATTTCAATGAAAAACAAAAATGTACAAAAGTTGTTAACCAAAGACAGATGCAAAAAGCGAAACAAAATTGGAAAAAAGTAAACTATCTTGATTAGTAAAAAACAAAAATCGGGCTAATAATATAAAAAATATTGAGCTACATTCTAAAAGTTATGAATAACAAGCTCAAAAATAAAAAAAAGATAAAAATAGCATAAATGATTGAAGATGAAAACTATTCCAATGCTCACTCATCTCAACTGACCAATCAATCAATGCTGATATCCATCTTGTCCATTGTCATGGTTGATTTTTCATTTTGCATAATTTCTTCATGCATTACAGTAGGATCTGATACGTGTTACCGAATATGCATGCAATGTGTATCATGAGTTGCTTTATTTCAAATTAACGTCAAAATAGGAAAGAACCAAATAAATAATAACTGGTAAAATTTGGAAAGAAAATCATAATATAAAAAATACATGCAACACTTCAGCAACTTCAACAACAGCACTTAAACAAAAAAAATATCATTTTAAAAATGGAAGCACAAAAATAATTAAATTATTAAAAGTAATATAAAAGTGCATGTCTAGAAATGAAACTAAGCGTAGAATGAAAATAAATAAAAGTTTCAAAATATTGCCACTCATGAAGACAAAGATTTTGCTGCGTCAAAGCCCAAATACTGCATTATTTCAAATCTCAACCATACAGGTCTGTCCCTAGCTTAATTAAACTACGGGATAACTTCACCCTTTTGAAGTATCCGCATACGAGACCTACAGAATAGGGACCCATGGGAAACTGCACATACCTTTTGCTTTCCACTCTGCTTCGTTTCGTCCGCGTCTTCATTCTTCTTCAAAGCTATTAAAATTCCAATCATTGAATGAAATGCTTCATTTAATACGGAATAATAGTTAAAAATGACATGCTAATTTTGAAATTACATTCTCAAAAATAACATATCATTGCTTTTCAATTACACGCAAAGTTCACAAAATAGAATTGTTATAGACTCAAGACGTATTTTTGATTTATAATTTGAAGTTATAAAAATGAATCAAAAAAGAATACAACTTCCCTGAATAGACAAGCGTCTTCTGATCGTTGAAGTCCATCTCGTTCTTTTAATACAATTCTAAATCATAATAAATAATTTACAAATAATTGAAATAAAGTAAAACGTAAAACATATCTCTTTCATGGATGTGGATCCTGCTTTCCAATGCCTGCTCATCCTGGTTCAATCACTGCACATCGTTAGCCTACAATTCCTTGAAATAAAACTCACTGATTGACCNCCTAAACTCATCTCGACAAGGCATGGGACGTGAAAACGTTCAAATGCGGAAAGCCACTCAAATAATATTAGCGCAAATTACCTATAAACTACTTACAATAAACTACTCTAATTAACAAACATCTGAATTAAATGCTCAATAACTTACAGCTCAAATTTATATAAATTATAGACTCAAGATCTCCTCAGTGAAGTTTTAACTAATTAACCCCTAACTCAACAAAATATACTTACCAAACTTACCGCCGTCTCTTCATTGCTCTTCTCCATCTTCTATTCTTGTGCTGCTAAATGTACAAGAATTAATTCAATGAAGTAATATAATAATAAATAAAAATCAAAGCCGTCTTTAATAGTATTCTTTGTCCGCCATCGCATAAAGAACGCCATTGCACTCACAACGCACACCGCACGCCCGCAACAATTGAAACTAAAGCCAAGTAAGAGTACACACAGCAGTGGAATAGAAATTTGCATACATTTTCTGGTAAACAAGTCCTACTGTGGTAGCTATTCAGCACGCTGAGCAAACAAAGATTTTTACGACTTTTAATCTAAAATCACAGCAAAAGCATCATATAATTTAAAACTTTACAATAATAATTATTATGTTCTTTTCCACTACGAGATATCATTGAATTACTCAAAAAAACAGATTTATTAAAGTTTTATGAATATATTCAAAGTTGAGCCTACTGGTGAATTATAGCTGAAAGCAAACAAACGTCAACTTGTTTACCAGAATTTTCATGCAAATTTTTGATCCTGGCCTTGACGTTTATTTACTCTGCAGCTGTAGCTCACCATTAGCGTCAACTTTTAATATATTTCTTAAATTCAGTTTTAATTGGTTTTTTGAGTAATTCAATGATATCTCGTAGTGGAAAAGAACATAATAATTATTATTGTAAAGTTTTAAATTATATGATGCTTTTGCTGTGATTTTAGATTAAAAGTCGTAAAAATCTTTGTTTGCTCAGCGTGCTGAATAGCTACCACAGTAGGACTTGTTTACCAGAAAATGTATGCAAATTTCTATTCCACTGCTGTGTGTACTCTTACTTGGCAAAATAACAGATTTAATGAAGTTTCATAAATATATTAAAAGATGAGTGTAGTGGTGAGCTATAGCTGCAGAGTAAATAAACGTCAAGACCACGATCAAAAATTTGCATAAAAATTCTGGTAAACAAGTTGATGTTTACCTCAAATTTTAATATATTTATAAAACTTCATGTAATTTGTATTTTTGAAAAATTCTATTGCCTAAACTTTCACCGCTTTAGGCTCCAGATGCAGTGGAAGAGCAGTGGAGGAATTCTCATTCTGCTTTTTCTAATGGAGTTAGTTCAGTTGCACGCTCCATGTATGAGGTACACTTTCAGACTTTGACTTTACAAAAAATCGATTTGTATATATGTAAACAACCGTCCCGCAGGGTTACATGTCCTAGACTAAGTGCGCTAAAGTTCAACGCTAAATCATCTTTATCTTCTTAAGTACATTTTCTACTTCACCTCGACAATTCGACCACAAATATTAAAATTAGGATGGCCAGAAATGAAAAATAGTATACCATTTTACACATATTTTATTTGCAATGGGCAGTCATAATTACGGAATATCTTAGAATTACGGAATAATTACGGAATCTTAAAGTAATCACTTACAAACGGTTCGTTGTTTTAGACGTGAAATTTGAAAAATTGTAAACATCGTAATACTTAGTTATGTTAGTAAATTACAGGGTCTATGTATATTTCTAGTGTATTTTAAATAATTACAATCAAAAATCAAATCAATCAAAAATTCCTAATTATTAAAGCTTTCCACTATTTCATGCACAGCTATCTGCTGTAGTATTCGACAAATTACACCTGAATTAGAAATAATACCTGAGAGTCAATATCTAATGTCCAGTGAATTTAAAGTAAGTACAACCTAATTCAAAATAGTAAAAAAATTAGGTGAATAATCTGATCTATACTTCACCGAATGGCGAGCGGTACTACGCATAAATAAATCAAAATTTTTATATCTCTCTCGAGTGAAAACTGTTTAATAAAGAGCTACTACAAAAATATAAAAGTGTATATCAAAATATGGGTGTAAAATTAATTACCTGCTCTAAAATATTTTATTGGCATGTTCTGTCCACATTAATAGCAATCCAATTACTGTTGTGTATCATAGCTGACGCTGGTCACGCTAGGCGGTCTTTTTTCACGAGCTTCGAAAAGCACACCCACTTGTAATGTATAAAAATTGTAATCGACGAATGTTGTATTTGAATAATTACTGAAAGGGCGTGAAGCATGACAAGCACTGAACAAGCATCAGCAGTCCAACGGAGAGAATAACAGCGGAAAGGTCAGACAAAAGAATGATAGAATGGGAACTACGCAGATTTGAATGCGGCAATGGAAATCAGAAATGACCATTCAGATAGCAAATTAGGCGTTGAACTTTGTATAACCGCCAAAGATATCTAAGAACAAATGTAAAAAATTAGACATGTCATATCAAATTATAGTACACTTGTTTGAAGGTTCCAATATTTTATTAGCTGGGCAGATGCGTCAAAGTCAATCCAGTGTTTGTGAAAGTTCTCGTTTTGTAGTTTACTGGATTTACATTTAAAACTCGAGAATTTAAACTGTTCATTTTGCACATTTTACTGATCACAGATGTGATTGTTTTTCTATAAATAACTTGAAAAATTTTAGTATTTGTTTATATAACTTTATATATATTCATAAATTTGTCAGTTTTGCAGCCTGTACTATTAATACCTGCAACTCATGAATACTGTATGTTGATTTTTTTGCTGGTAGAAACGATAATTTGATATAGAATATTTATTTGTACATCACACTTTCAGTTACTTTTTTGGCAATATGACTACTCCACCTGAAATATTTTTTGGTAATTTTTTAAATTTCATTCTTTTTCTGTTCTTTAGTAGATGTAGATTTAGATTCCCAAAGTGCCCATTCTAACGTGCGGCAAAACTATTTCTCTTTTAATGAGAATCCTATAGATGCTCCAATGCAGCCATCTTCTAAATGGGCTGGTAACGCTTTCACCGATAGCATTGCATCGGAACCCGTTGCCGACTTTGCTAAAGCATATGGAGGTCGTATTGCACAGGAAGGCAAAGAAAAAGTAAAAAATTTTCATACTTGCTTCCTTTCTAATATTTTATTTTTGATTATCTTATTAATTCTAATGAATTAATATGATAAAACGTTTTTTTCTGTGAAAACTTAATAACAATACGCTTTTAGTTGAGTCACTACATATCTCTTGCAAGGATGAAGCAATACTTTGACGTTGATAACAAATTTGTTGGTAGAAAATTATCCATGATTTTGTTTCCCTTTTTTGGCAGGGTATGATGTTGTTTTGTTGCTTAAGAAGATTTTAATTTCATAAATAAATTTACATAGTTCTGGGGTAACAGTCGATACACTGAATCGCCAAGATTGAATCCTTGTGCTGTAGATTTGTATATTCCAAGTAAGTATTGCGATACATTGTTTCTAAGATTGTCACGCTGATTTTTGATGATTTCAGCACTGGCAGTTGTGACTTACATATTCGTATCTGGCTGGCTATTAGGGCTTCAGAATCGGTGTGTCAGACTTCTTTAAATTATCATAAATTTGACTGAATGCTCGCGTTTTTTAGATTCAGTCCAGAGAAACTGGGACTGTTGAGTAGTGCTACAATGGCATGGCTGTTTGCGGAGAACATCGTTGTCATCGTAATGCGATACATCATGTCAGTTTCACAGTCACTCACATTTTGGGATACACTAGCATTCAGTGGTTACAAATACGTGGGGTAGCTGTTGTTCAGTTGCACGGCAGTTATTTTTTCATTTTTTAATAATACCTATTTCAGAATGATATGCAGCTTAATTGCTTTTATTATTAGTGGAAGATCGGCGTACAACTACTGTTTAACTTACTGCTGCATTTCTGTATCGGTATTTTTAGTAAGTTATACACTTTTATTAGAAAGAAAACATTACTGAGAATGTTGTTGCTTTTCAGGCACGCTCATTGAAAGTTTACGTTGCCGATGCTCGTTCTTACGAAGAAGGAAAAAAGCGGAAAATGTACCTTTTATTATTTATTTCTTTAACGCAACCCTTCATCATGTGGTGGTTGACGAGTTCTTTGATTAGCTATCAAAGTCCATACGTACCCAATGATGTTATTGAATGAAGAGCAATTCTTAATTCTGAAAATTAAATTTAATTATATATATATATATATATATTTCTTTTTTTGAGACAAAACGAGTAAATTTTTTTGTTCATAAATCTTCTGTGAAACAATTATAAATTACTGTGGAACAACTGTGATATTATAACAACTATCACTCCA
This sequence comes from Trichinella pseudospiralis, assembly GCA_001447645.1. NCBI lineage: Eukaryota > Metazoa > Nematoda > Enoplea > Trichinellida > Trichinellidae > Trichinella > Trichinella pseudospiralis. The sequence goes on from JYDV01000023.1 coordinate 233,103, forward strand.
AATCATCGAATGCATTAGCAGCGGCGAAAGTATTAGAACCTATCGCAGAGTACAGCTCCTAAAACAGTGTAAATTATAATCGCTAAAAATATTTAAAATAGCACAGTTATAACCTCTCTCACGGATGGCAATTTGCTTTCCATCTGCTGCATAACTATTGGTGGAAACATGTAGCGCACCATATCTTGCATTTGTCCGCTCTCACCGCTGCATGCAAAAATATACGCCAAATGTTCCGCTGCTTCTTCATATTTGTCTAAAGAATACAAATCAAAATATGTGCATAACAAAAAAATAGTCCAATAATTACTTCGTGATGTGCATTCTTCAAGCATTTGTGCGTGGTATGATACAAATGCTTGCATTTCCAAAGGATTAGTAGGTAGCTTGATTTTATTCTTCTTCTTGGTCATTTCCGTCTGTTTCTTCCTTTCTACATTTTGAAATTAAATCAACATGATGATAAATTAACAAGCATTACGCACTTTCAGCAATTTTCTTTTTATACTGAGGATCCTGTCGACGTTTTCTGTCGAAATAAATGCAATAAGCAACGAACAGAGCACCTGCTAAACCAGAAAATCCCCATAAAATTATTTTTCCAGCTAACATATTACAACTCCTGAAACAAACAAACTGCATCAAAAAAAAGAAAGGAAAATAAATAAATAAATAAATATACGTATACAGACATACATACATACATAGTGATTGATTGACTAAAGAATAAATAATAATAGAAGAAAATATGAAAACTGCTTGCTTAATTACTAAAATAAACAACATATAACAACAAATTTCACTAATAAAGACTTCATGCTAATTTGTAATTTAATTACAAATACAAGCACGCTAACAACAACCTTGGTCAATGTTTCAGAAATCAAAAGTTCAGATTAAATGAAATGGCACCACATCGAAGCAAACTGATAGGATTCATTTAAAATTTTATCCAATTAAAAAGATTGCTGCTGATTTAAAAATTCTGTTCGCAGTCAAACAATTGTCATTACTATAAATAATTTCACAAAAAGTTGTTAAAATGATGAAGAAAATATCAATGAATAAATGGATACGCATGTAACATGTCACAAAAGAATTAAATACTGTAAAATAATTACACTTTTAAACAAATATTTAGCATTGAAACAGACAGATCAAAGGAAGAAATTCACGTTCACAAAACAATACCAACTACCACCACATCAATTAAACACAACTAGGACACGTAACAAACATTACTACAAAAGTTAACTGATAATAAAGTACATATACGTAAGTTCATATTTTTATTATTTATATAATGCTCAGAATACATTAATCTTTTAATTTAAAAATGCGCTAGTTTTTCAAATAATAAAATTTTAAAAATAAAAATAATATGTTTATATTTATTTGTTTATTTATTTATTATCAATTTAAAACAGTGCATTGGTTAGAATTGAATGTTAAAAATTAGAGATTTCACTTATTGCAACAGTAGAATTTTGATCAAAGAAAAGTTACTTTTTATTATCACACGACACAAATGTACATATTTTTATCGTGCAGCTTCCTATTCTGGATGGAGTTCAATGGCACACCGATGGTGTGGCCGCAAATTGCCATCTGCTGTTAACAATTATAGTGCAGTTAATAATTGTACAATAGAAAGTGAAGAAGCATCGGTGCAATTTATCAACAATTATTAATTAATCAATCTTGAAAACGAGAATTTACAAGCAGAGAACTTAATGATCAACGTAAACAATACAATAATTCAGGCTTTCTGTAAACCGATTGTCGAACTGATTTGTGATAAATTTGTTAAATATTCAATCAATTAATAATTGAACAACAGTGTTTATAAATAAATTCTAACACAAACAAATGCATTATCATCATTACAATACAGAGCGTTGTAGATGTTGAAACAGCGACACCAGTTGCACTGTCAGCGCCAGAAAAAGGTAATGCAATAGAAAAGCAAGTGAGATAAAAAAAAAAAAAAGAAATTGTTGAGCGTTTTTTAAACTGCATTGCCCAAGAGAAAGAAAATGTGTGTATTGATACTGTGTGCAATTGAACAAATGACGAAGATGCACTCAGAAAACAGCAGCGATGCGAGCATACTGATGATGCGCTTCTTCATTAAACAAAATCAGCTAGTGACTTTGTGAAAACTGTGAAACAACAATGCACAGAAGAAGAACATTTCTGCTGCACAACAACTAAATTCAATATCAAATATTAGTTTCATTATTCTTCTCATTTCACAAAGTTCCGTGTATGCAAATTGGTTGTTGTTGTTGTTGTTGTTGTTGTTTATTGCAGATAATGTAAAATATCAGTGTGAAAAAATTGTCATATTTTATCACAGGAAAGTGAAATTACATCGTCGTGTCGCAGCAGTGTTGTCTTCGAACGTAAAAATTAAATTCAATGAACATGAAAACAGAACAGTGTAGTTAGTGGTTAGTGCGCATAAGAATTGAACTGCAACTTTTGTGATATACATATACATGTACATATACATATATTTATATTTATATTTATATTTACCAGCAATGTTTACGCCACAAATTATGAAAAAATCATCAAACCTCCAGCAAACAACAAAAAATACCAATGTTAGCAGTACAAGCGAGAAAACCGAGATTTAAATGCAAAACTGATCATCAAAAACAAACAGACTGACATTTCTTTTTTGGGATGCATATTGTGAAAAAGAAAAGAAAAAATGAGAAATTCTATGATGGCAGTCTTTGTTAGTTATTTTTTGCCTTCGGTGCTCGAAAATCGGAGAGCTTGTGTGATTATTCAATTCAAATTCATGAAAAACCGACCGAAAAATTTACAGCCCGTAATAAATGCAGAAATTAAAATAGATGTAGAAATATTCTGTTTCTGTTTGTTTCTTTCTTATGAGGAAGACTGGAAAATAATTTAAATAAACATTCACAGCTGTACCTGGAAAGCGACCACATTTTTGTTCCATCTAGCAGAAAAAAGCCAAGTAACCCATTACCGCTGACCATTATCATGAACATCATCATAACATAATGCGTATGCGTACAAAAATTCGGTATTTTTAAACATATTATAAAACGGTACGAGAAAGTAAAATTTGAATACATACATACATACATACATACATACATACATACATAAATAAATAAATAAATAAATAAATAAATTAATTAATTAATGAATTAGAATTAAAATGAAAGAAAGAAAATAGATGGTGAATCATCGATCAGCGGACGAACAATTACTGTTCAGTTTGTCGACATTGGAACAACGGTCATCTGAAGAATAAGACGGTGCTGTGTTCATCATCAATGATGAACCAAAATTAGCATTGGAGGTGGTGCTGCTGTTTGGGACGGTGGTATTGATGGACAAAGGCAAACCAGAGCATACTTGTGCAACAAGATCAGGCGGGGCTGTTTCCCGGAGCATCTTGTTCTCCACTTCCAATCGACTGAGTTTTTTCTCCAATTCCGCAATTCGATCCCTCAACACTTCAACTTCTTCCCGTACCGCGTACAACAGGTGAGTTTTCACCAAATCCTAAACAAACCGCTCTTGCACATTTAATTTTGCATAATAAAATTAAGAATGCCGGATATTTTTCTTTTTTCAAAATCAAACAACAACTAACTGCTTCTATTCAACCAAGCATTGAAAGTTGCTGAGTGATTCATTCATTGACAATCTGTATTGAATTTGAAAACTTCTAAAAAATTTTCTCAAAAGCTAATCTATCTCAGTGGTTATTTTTTTTTAAAAAAATAACAAAAAAAACTATTAAACACTAATGCTAATCAACCAACGATAAGCTAGATGATATGAGATATAATTAAAAAATTGAGAAAAAAATATTTTTTTGTCAATCGATTTTAGTGTTCTGAAAAAATTTTCTGCTCAGTTTGAAACAAATTCACTTTTCTCCTATTGATTTATTTGCTATGATAAATCGAAAGCATCAAACAGAGAAAACAAACTTTTGCCCCCCCCCCCCAATCCGCACTTGCTTGAAACAATACGACGAAAAAACAAAATCAAAAACAAGAAAACCATTTAAAAAAGCGTCTTTTTTTCATATTATCATATTTTTTTAAATCAAAATCATATAATTAAAAAAAAAACAATGTTACGTTTTGAATCGAAAGAAATATTATTCAAATATTGATGAAAATTTGAAGAATTATGACTGAAATAATAAATATAACTGAAAAAAGTAATCAGTTGGAGAGAACAGACAAACAATAATCATCTCATATAAAATTGAATATTGAATAAGGGAAAATTTTGATGTTGATATGAATTACGAGAGACGAGTTTATAGAATGCGTTGTTCAAGAAGATTCAGCAAGACAAACAAACATTTTTAGCCGGTTGCATAATTGAAGATTCGCATGCTTAGCCTGTTCAAACCGTACCAGAGCGTACGGTTGCACAGCTAACAACAACAACAACAACAACAACAATAAATCTCAAAATCACAAATCAGCAAGAAAGATCGACTTTGTAAAATCTGGCTTGTACATTGGATTTTAAATTGCGTAAAAGGAAAAGCAAAGCAACATTCAACGTTGACAACAACAACAGCATCTCATCAACATCAACATACACAACCCTGTATCCAATGAAAAAGAAGAACACTCATCCCACCAGATTATTATTATTATTATTATTATTATTATTATTAATCAATCAAACTCAAAAAATGGAACTACAAGCTTATTTAATCACAGATCACAGATGCCTGCCCGTATGTGCATGTGTATTTTGCTTATTTATGTAAAATAACATAAATGCTTGCTTGCTTGCTTGCTTGCTTGAATTAAGGCAAAATGCAAATGCTTACCATTGCCTGTTCAATTTTGTTGTCAATGGCAACCACGCTGGAACCACTTCCGTTTGCCGAAGTCGTACCTCCTCCTGTCGCAGCTTGACTAAAAGTTCAAAAAATATACTATTAATAAACATATACAAAATAAATAAATAAATAAATAAAAATAATAATAAATTAACAAAGAAAAATAATACATGCGCATAATAACAAAATAATAAATATAAATTTCAATTTTGAATGTGCCTTTTCTGCTTGATTTTGCAGTTTGCTATTGTATTTTGTAAATTTTTCTTTCTTTGTTTGTTTGTTTGTTTGTTTTGTTATTTTTGTCTATATACCTGGTATCACCGTAGAGAGTGTCGAGCAGTATCTTGAGCGACAATGATGGTGCTGGTTCACTGTAGCGACGCTCATTTGGCCAAAATGTCGTTGCCTCTGCGGTGCTCATTATATGAATTGGCTCACGACCACCACAACAACAATAACAACAACAACAAGAAGAAGAAGAAGAAGAACAAGAAGAACAAGAACACACGAACACTCACAGATGACACGGGGATATATATATATATATATATATATATATATATATGTGTGTGTGGGTGTGTGGGTGCAGCTATACAGATAATATAAACAAGAGAACAATTTTACAGAAGTACAAAAAAATTATAAAAAAAAAACAGAAGAAAGCTACACTTCCGCGGCGCACAGCAGATTCTCCCAACACAAACTGATCGACTGGCTGACTGGCTGACTGACTGACTGACAACAGACAGACAGACAGACAGCTAAACTGACTGACTGACTGACTTGAATGACTAATACACAAAATGCTCCTCCCCTGTTGTCATCATATCTCTGCTTTTCTCTTCTTCACTTCATTCACACTCTCATTCTTTCTATTACCTCATATTCATATTCTCAGCTTTATTATTACTTAATTAATTTCTTTTCCTTTTCTTTCAAATTCATTAAAAGAAAACTCTCCATCTAAAGCTATACACAACACTCAATATCTGTATATATCAAATTCAAATTTCTTTCCACTACCCCTGTATCTCATTTAAAAAATAACACACTTCCCTATACCTTACTGACGTCCCTCAATTGAAATAACACTGTTAAATGCCAAAAACCCAAAGTAAAAAAAGATACAATAAATATTGAAAATACTTACAATTTGAAAAGAAAGCAAAAAAAAAAAAAACCTCTTTCACACGAACAAGAAATATTATGCAACAGTTATCCAATTATGACAAGCAATATGAATAAAAACTGGTATTCAGCGATTGGCATTTCAAATTTATGTGAAATATTGCTATTCAAGTTGAAATTGACAATTACGACAAATTCTATACCTTCTCTTTATATGACATTACGACAAATTCTATACTATAGACATAATAAATGTACATAAATAGGTACATGCATAATATGCAATGTTGAAATCAAAATTTTCAAACTGGTCACATGAACACAACAATTTGATTTATGCATTTAAATTGCTTTAATTATAAAAAGAAGAAGAGGTGAAGAAAAATACTTTCATTCGTTCATTATTAAACTGTTGTTTGTTTTAAGGTAGATAATAATACATACGTAAGATAGCATAGAAATGACAACATTTTTTTTATAAAAAAAAAATTTAACTAAAAAAAGATAGATAAAATAAAATGCAAACAAAATTGCACCTTGACTTCAGATGATGAAAAACAACTGCTAGTTTTGTTGAAAGCAACAACAACAGCAACTGACAAGCAGCAAAGCAACAACTGTGATGATGATAAGAAGAAGAATTGCGTGTAATTGTGTAAGTTTACACCAAAAATTGGTGTCATAATTTCCCCTGCATGGGGTGCTAATTTACGCATGGCTGGATTAGAACAAAATGGAACGTCCACATGCAAAAATATACACATCCTGCCTAACCCAACTGACTCCTGCCTGTCCTACAAAACGTTGGCCAAGGGAAATTATGTATGTCAAAATGTGATGCAACAATGCCAGTACAACAATAATTGCTGTTGCATAAATTGAACATCACTGAAATTAAAAAAACATATCTTGTTGTTCATTGTGAAATATTATTCACAATATCCCTTCATTCATATTTTAATAAAACTATCAAATTCGATTTAATTTTTTTTGTTTGTTTGTTTTTAAAATAAAATTTTTTTTTTCTGTTCTCTTTTCTTGGTTTCTTTTCACATTCAACATGCTGCTGTTGCAGCAGAACAAAAAAGCCGCCGCTATGGCAAAATTCCATTGATTCCGTTTTTCCGGTGATCAATTAAAATTGCGCGCATCCCGGTGATCATGCTCTGAAGATGCTTTCCATTATTAATAATAAACTAATGAACAATAAAATGAATGGAGTTTTTCTTTCCACCGCTTCTGCATAATAATTGAACATTAGCACAGAAAATGACCACCAATAGGGGTTCACAATTAGCATTCTGCATAGTCAAGAATGCAATTTTGCTCAAATTGAATATTCCATTGCAATCTGAACGTTCATCCGAATGAAATCACTCACTCACATACACACCAATCGATCCCATTATAGGATAGAGAAAAAAAAACACATTACGTAACGTGTACTGGTTGATCAGTTGAAGGAAAAAAAATAATAAAATGTTCTACAACAAATGAGATCATTTTCGCTTTCACAAGCTAATGGGCATATAAATATTTCAAGCTCACAATCGTATGCGCATGTCAGTCAGTCAAGTTGCAGAAAAGATTGGGGCAAGGCTTTCTTTTTTCTTTTTTCTTTTTTTTGCTTTCTGCAAGCATTCTCTATATTTTACCCACAGCTTCTTCTTCCGTCATTCCAAATTCAATTGAAGCTTGATTATTTGCAATTTTTCAAAATTTTCAACAACACTCCTCTTCTCAGTTCAACAGATCAACAGCAGCAACAACAACAACAACAACAAACAAACAAAAATTGAGCAAAGCAAAAAATAAAATAAAAGAAGAAAAATTTTCACATAACCATCAGATTTTAGGGAATAATTTCTTTTCTTTTCAATACATGATATAATATGATATGATATGATATGATATATAATCTGATGCCATTTCAGTTGCTGGATGCGTACGTGATGTGACGCAGTTGAACTCGCATGCGTGTTTATCTGATAAAACAAAAAAGCAAAAAAAATTTTTTTTTTCTCTTCAAGGCAACGAAAATTTTTTACCAATCGATGAAGAAAATTCAAATAATATATTTTACAAAACACTGTTTGCACATATATATATATATATATATATATATATATATATATCCAATGGTATGAAATTTGCATTTGTACAACTGACTGAGGTGATGGTAAATAGGAAAATCACAGCGTTCGTTCCATTGAACAGAGTTGTATAATATTTAATAAAACTGTTCAACAAATGCTTCCGTGTTTACAGATTGCTTTGTGAATATTGTTGCTTTTGACGATGAATATTTGTTGCACGTTGATCATGATAACACACACTGCTGATCCAATATTGCAATAGCATTAAACTGAAAACCCTCTTATACCCCTTTAGCCTGTCCGTATACCGAGTGTAGAGAAAAAATTACATTCAAAAAGAAAAAAAAATTAAATTAATAAAATTGCTACAAAACAAATCTATTGTTCATCATCATATTTGCTCAGGGATGTGAAAATTCATCCTTCGACAAATTTTTTTTACCAGCCATATTTCAATGCATCTTTTGGTGTTTATTGAATTTTGAGCAAAATTCTGCCACAATAGATGAACAATTTTCACACCAAAAACTCACCATAGTTGTTCATCTAATGCTAATTAACATTGAAAAAAATATAAAAATTAACCTGTACAGCCAGAAAAGAAACACACATTGAATTGAATTGAATTGGTTGAATACGAAATTTCCCCTCAATCTAAACAAACAATTATTAAAATTATCATCACCACAAGCCAACAGACAGAAGCCACAACAATAAACAATTACAACAAAAACTGTACACTTGGCAGATTTATCATGTCAAATCGTATAATGTAATTCAACAAATTGTCATGTTCATTTCATGAAATTATTGATCATTTTTGTTGTTTCATATTTTCAATCAATTTTCATTTTTCAAACAAATAAAAAATTCTCCTTTTTTCTCCAAATGCATCATCATTCAAATTGCAAATTTGTCAACTCAGTTTATAAATTAATTAAAATTTAATTCAGTTTAATGTGCGCAGTTTTACAATAACACAAATTTTACTACAGCAACAAACAAACTATTGCGCACACATGACCCGAATCAGCAGCAGCAGCAGCGGCGGCGGCAGTATTTCAACAATGCAATTTTATTTGTTATAGATATTATTATTATTATTATTATTAATGCAATTTTGAAATAAAAACAAATAGATCAATTTAAAAAACAATTAAGTGTCAAAAAGGAATTACATTAGAAAAAACATCCTAAAAAAGAATTCATCTTCTTTATATGCATATATTAATTATACTGTATATAAAATGCAAGAAGCAGAAAATTTAATGAATACAACTCGAAACGAACAACTCGCCCTTGCGAGTAAAATATTAAACTCATTAAATACGACTTATTGCTTATAAAAGACAAGAAATTAAACAAACAACTGCTGTACAGTAATTTTGAAAAAAAAAACCATGCACTACGTACAGGGCTTTGATGAAACAGTAGCTTTGCTGCACGACAGTCCGTTGCTCACTTTGCACCAAAACTGACATTAAACCCATGTGGTCAGTTTGCTTGATCCAAGTCAGAGAAAGAAGTAAAATATTTTTATAAAAAAAAAACTTTAAACAGATTTAAAAATTAGAAAAGTTGCTGCAGTCAAGCAGGTTGAGGAAAGATTGAAAAGGCAATGCAAGAGCAGAAGAAGCTTGAAACAAAGAACGAAGGTAACTACTCAATGATGTCAAAAGCTTTTCCTTGAGAGGTCGTTACGTCACTGATCATGACAGCTGCAGGCCAAACAAATTCAACATACGATGCCAAAGAAAGTGGACGACGATTATTCTTATTATCAGTAAAGCAGCAACAACAACAACAGTAGTAATAATAATAATAATAATAATAGTATTAATATTACTACTACTACTACTACTACTACTACTACTAGCATATTACTACTACTAGCAGTTGCAGTATTATAAGTAGAATGATAGAATCGACGACATATGTACGCATCAAAGTTTCCCTTTGACCACATATACCAAAGGTCAACTAACAGTAATTACTATTATTAATCATTTATGAAAAAAATAAAATGAAAAAAATTTACTTGTACATAAATGCTTGAGGAACATGAACTGCTGATAAATATGAGAAAATCAATCAAGAACAAAAACCTCATTAGGAATATTTAATACTGCTAAATAATGATAATAAATATGAATATCCAAGCGAAAAATAAAACAGTGCTCAAATACTGCACATCAAAAAACCCCTATCTATTCCTTCATTCAGCAACAATTGCAACAGGTCAGTAATTGTTCTACATGCAACGATTGAAACTATGCTTTCAATTTTCGTCGTTTTGCATTCACAAACATCACATTATTATTCATGTTGCTCTTTCATCTAAACTAAGCATTGACATATGATGTACATTGAAAGTAAAAACTGCTTTCTCGTCGCAACTGTACACTCCCTCATTGCAATAATATTCAAAATAATCAATAATGCAGCAGTTGTAGATAAATCGTTAATAAAAATCATTTCGTTTAAAATAAAATTGACATTCTACATGAGAGATTGAAAAGAAAATTCATATCCATATATAATTTACATATACATATATATATATATATATATATATATATATATATATATATATATATTCCACAGAATGATAGTGCAAGCAAAGCACAATTTAATGTTGTCAAAAATTTTCATACATAAATCAATATAAATAATAATTCAAGAAAAAAAAACATATTTCAAACATATGTGCATTTTTAAAATTTCAAACATAAATAATCAACAATTCTTTTTAACTTCTGCATCGACGTCAAAAAAGAAAAACCCGCACATAATGCAAACTAACTTAAGGGAACAACACAGAAAAGCATTTCAACATAAATAAACACTTTTGAAAATTGCCTCGCAAATTTCCGTGTTCTCACAAAGGCATATCCGCGCCTGCATCTTGCTTCAAAAAATATTTAAACTACAGTGAAATAATATTTACACTATTTTCACTTCACAATCTATAATATATCGAATGTATGGAAAACAGTTGTTGGGAAATTTTTTTTTTAAATAAATTAATGCTTTTCAACCAATATTTATTTGTCATTCATGCATTGAACATCATATAACAACGCAAAGATTCTGAAGCTGAAATGCAGGCAGAAAATCTTAAAAGAAAAGAAAAATTCCTAAAAACGTATCATCAATCTTGCGACATATGCGCCAAATCAAAGCGAACAATTTTGCTCATTGCTTACTTATTCACTGATATGATGCTTGAATATTTGTTATTTAAAATTGTCCAATATTATCATCATCTCGCCGATTAAAGAAAAAATCTTTTTTCCATTAATTCGAAATGACTACCGTCAGAAGGTGCTGTATGTACTAAACAGTGGATGCTGTATCATTATTACTATCATTATCCAAAGATCAGCTGATATAAAACAAAAAAAAAAATCACCATTTAGCATTAATCCCAGGTGAACGTTAAAAAAAACTGCCGCCCAAATTAAATTTAAAACACCCTGCACAAATATACCACTGCCGGAAACAATGCAAATGATTGTATTATAAAAAGAAAACAAAGTGAACAGCTTATAGATATGTGGTCTTTTGCATCAATCAATCAACCAATCAATAATGAAAGTCGGCTTAACTGTGACAAAGTAGTATTTCACTTCAATTTGAACAAAATTCAAGTTTAAACTTTAGCAAATATGTTGGCAAATAAATGCACGAAAATAACTTGAACAATTTCACCTCACAAGCAAAACAGATGATAATCGATTGTAAAAATGATCAATTTGCATAGCATACAATAAGCAAGCAAAAGTATAAGTAACAAAACGCTTACCTGACAGAATCGTTCATGCCTTGTAGCAACATCTGCTCAGCATTCAGCTGACCTCCGGGAAGCAATGTATCCAACAAACTGTTTCCCGCCTCTCCTTGTTTGGGTGAGGTGCATGCCCCTGCAGTGTCGACCATGGTTCCGGTGACTGGGTAGGGGTCATTTTGGTGTTCTTCGGTAACGGTGGTCAGTGAGTTCGCCTCTGTGAAATATGAAGAATTAAAAAAAAAAACAACTTTTTTCATTAGCAAAACTATTCATTAACAATAACGAAACATCACTATTTTGCATGACAAAAATTGAAATTTCACGCCAGCCTCTTCCGAGCTAAACATTTCCGTAACACTGGGAATGACGACCATCAGTACCATACTACTACACTACTGGTATAAAAATGTACATGTATAAATTAATATCAAAATGTATAATGGAATGTTTTTTTCTTTTTGATCAAACATATCAGCTCAATGTTACATGTGTTAAGCAGTAAAACGGTTTTCACAATTACAATTACAATACTAAAAAAGATGAAAAAACTGAAAAGCAAACATTATCTCTGTGCATGATCTGTTATCACTTGGGAAGCATCAATACTTTAACCAGTTTAAAAGAAATTCCAACGCAATTTCAAATATATTTTGTTTTAAAAATAAAAGTTCAAAATAGTTGTTTTTTTTTGTGTTTCTTGCATTTTTCTTTCAATTCTTTCTTACAATTTATCAAGTATCAGTAAAGTGAAATGGTGGAATATTTTTTTGTTAATAAAAGTCATTCCAGAACAAATACACACAGAAATCGAATATTCCATACAATGGAAGAAATTAAAGCCCTCTATTAACATCGTCAATGACCGTAGCAGCGATTCTAAATGTGCAATTAGCCGCAGCTTAATTTTTGCGATCAAACAATCAGTGCACTGCTGATACACTGCAGGATGCTGGCATTCAGAAGAGAAATCAATGAAAACGAATTTAGAAGACCAATAACTGATACTACAGTAACAGATAACAATGCATCGTATAAATAAATGATCTGAAAATGCTGATGATTTTGAAACTTGTTTAATTAATTATAAAGCTATTTAGCTCAGTTCTAGTATGCAACGTATCTGATGTTTCCTTTTCAATAGCTAATTTACTTTTCCAAAATGTAACTGGAAAAACAAAAATAGCACTTCTGCTCAACTTTAATACAAACATCAATGAATGAATTATCCAATAACAATTTATACTTACTGATGCACAAGTTACGTTATATCATCTTACTGTAAAATACAGTAATCACTAGAAAGAAAAAACGGAAAAGTTGGCAACTTATTTATAACGCGTGAAACAGAGCAAATGCAAAACTTAATTAAACGATGCAGATGTACAACTGATAATGTGGTAATAATATAACTGATAATTCATCTGTTCATCTATACCGACAAGTTGAGGATGAAGTTCGTAAAGAAAAACTAAACTTTTTAAATTTCTTTTCCACTGAATTTCTCTGAACAAAAATGGAATAGATGATAAAATTTCTGAATTTTTAAAAAAAAAAGAACAAAAGCTGTAACAAAAAGGAAACAAGATGTGCAAATAAATACATATAACGAGTCAAGGAAGAGAGGTGAATGTAAAAATGAAATATAGAAAAAAAAGTGCTGTTCTGTTTGGATACTGCAAACACCTTGCTTTAACAGAATGCTTTGCACATTTGAAAAGCGCATTGTTACTAAATCGCTAATAATTCGAAAAGAAGGATATGTATCATAATCGACAGCAAGATGACGCGTTTCGTCAGCTGTTCTGCCGTTATTATGTTCAACTTAATTCCATATGCAATGCAATAATATTCAGGATGTTGTCGAATAAAACACTTTTTTGTTGGCAAAATAAAACTACTTACCAGTTGTAATTACATTGGAACTAGTTGTTGTCGGTCCAGTATCAGTGATAACTGGCAAAACGGTGAACTTGCGCTTGGGGGCCTGCAGTTCGACATTTTCGGTTGACTGTGCCGGCAGGCTTGCAGTGCTAGCTTTGGAAGAGTTGGTCGACAGCATTGACGATGCTTTTTTCGACGGATCATCACCTTCGAATTCTTTGCACAGCCAACGACCACGTTTGAACGGATCGCTGGCCAATTTCACTATGTGAAATCGCGAGGAAACAGTCGGCAAAGTAGCGGAAACATCTCCAACAGAAGGGCGGGGCGAGTCGGGGGCCACATCAGTAGTGATAACAAAGGCTGGCAAATTTTTCGAGCCTATCTTATCCCGCTGAAGCAGTTGATCGCCAATGGCAAACATTACCCCAGATTCGGCGGATCCGTTGCAGATGCCAGACTCATTGGAAGAGGAACCATTCTCAGTCAAATCCTGATCACTGCCAGAAGTCTGATCAACGCAAGTGATTACGAATTTTCGATCCTTGTCAACAACGTCCACTTGAAAATTTTTACCTATAGCATCTTCCGACTGTACAGAGCGCAGAGGAGGTGTATTTGTTTCAGTCTTCGGTGAAACTATTTGAACCGATTTTTTCCGTTCAACACTACGCGGCGGACATTGCAGACGAGCTTGGTTCATCATGCCGGTACATCAACAAGTGACCTATGAAAAATATAGCAATCACAAAGAAGGCATCAATAAAATTAAATGAATGCAACAGTACAAGACAGAGAATTCGAAACAGCTTGATGTAAATCGACCACACAATCTATCAAGGGAAAACCAACTTAAATTACTGTAAAAGTTTGATGCGCAGGTACAAATTTACAAAACGTTGGTCTATTGTGATTATTATTGTTCAAAGACTGTGCAGAGTGTTTAGGGAGAGAAAAAATAAACCAAACTAATCAACAGTACTACACAATAATAAACTCAAATCTATAAATTATATGTATTCCACCAATATGTGGAAGCGTACAGACCAGACAAAAAGTTGAATTGACCATTTAGTATTTGTAAATTATTTTTATTTGTTCACTGATTGAAATAAATTATTAATTAAAAATTAAAAAATTAGAAATAAAAGAAAGCTATTGAAATTAAGAAAACAATCCAATTTTACATGCTACACAACAGAATACTGATAAAACATCAAGCATCAAGTAACATCATGCAGAAAGAAGTAGATGAAAATCAAAAATTTTGACAAAATTAAAAAGAAATTAATCAAATAATCATCAAGTACATAAACATTTTGTTTGAAATTATTAAATGATCTCGTCAAAATGAAGGACATTTATAAACAAAAAGGTAAACAAGCGTGATATCAAGAAGAAAACGCTTATTACGTTCAATAAAGCTGAATCAATATTAACTGTTAAATGGTAGGACAAATGCCAAAACTTTTCACTTATAGAAAACAATAAAAACAGCATGCTAATAAATGAGAACAACAATTAGATTATGTTTTCGTAGACAAATGAGCATTATCTTGGCAATTTATTAAATATGATCCATCATAATATAGAGTACATACAAACTCTGCCCCCTTTAAAAAAAAAAAAAAGAAATTAAACATTTTCCCAATGAACGTTTTCATAATTTGCTTAAAGTAATTGCATAAAAAGAATATTTAATGAATTGTACAACAACAAAAAAATAGAATAGCAGAATAGCCATTAATTAAATAAAAACTCATTTCAAGTCTAGTCTAATTATGTAATACGACGTAAAATAAACATTTAAAAAATACAAGGGCATTGCATAATTAGATTATACAAAAACAAAAACATAGTATAAGAGTAAGATATACTTCGTTTTTGCGTATATATTCAAAACAGTAACATATACATATACATATACATATATATATGAAAAAATATATATTTTACAAATCTAATTTGTATCAGCCAAAAAAGAATTTCTTTTTTAAATGCAAACTGATTTATTCGACAGCAATCAATCACCCGGTTCTGTGATAATTGCCACAAATTTGTATCAATATTAATTGTTATAATTTATTTTTTAACATTTCCGTCGTTCCACATTTAGTAAAAAAAAATTTGATAAGTGTATAAAAATTGAGATCAAATTTAACAGCAAAACAAACCAGAACGACAACAACAACCCGACATCATCCAGCAGTATACACAATGAATAGAATGAATTCATAGTTTATCTGAAATGATGAATATATAATATCAATTCACAAGTCAACTAAAAAGCAAGCTTGCAAGTATTACAAACAATGAGAAATGTCTTAGTATGGTAGTAGGATTGTGGTTTTATTTCTTGATTTCCTAAAACAACGGTGCATAATACTAAAAATAACACAAACATGCAACTAATTAACTGTATATATATACGTATAAATGTGTATATTTTTATTTACAGTGAAAAAAAAACAAACAAATACCTGTATGAAAATTTTCTTTCTTGAACTTTTCAATACTAACCAAACAAATAGGAGTTACATTAAAATTGTGACAAAAGATCTGAATATGCCACAAAGAAAAACGAAACGTAAATCAATAAAGAAAGCCTTTATCAACAGATGGTGCAAGGTGTGATAAAAACGCTCTGTTGATAACGTTTTTCAGCAAAACAGAAAAATATGTAAAACCTCATCAAACAACTTAATCAACTCATGACTGAAGTATATCACTTATGCCCAAAGGAATTAAGTTTTAAAATCAACAGAAAACAGATC
Source organism: Trichinella pseudospiralis (assembly GCA_001447645.1). Lineage (NCBI taxonomy): Eukaryota > Metazoa > Nematoda > Enoplea > Trichinellida > Trichinellidae > Trichinella > Trichinella pseudospiralis. The sequence continues at coordinate 249,639 of JYDV01000023.1, forward strand.
ATTGAAGAATAAAAATAAGAAGCAATCAAAAATAAGACATTGCATTTTGATATATGTTTAAAAAATTGAAATATCGCTTTTCCTTTTTTAATTTATGATTAAAAGAAATTTTTTTTTAAATATATTACACAAAATTTGCATCATGATTTCTGAGCATAAAAAAAGTGATGTACAAGTACGCAGAGATGGACAACATTACAGTACGCTTGAATGAATGTTAGCAACAGTTGTCCGGAAAGATGATTCTCATTTTTCAGTTAATTTATCTGTTCACATTTAACACATTTTAGTTGAAAACAACATTTATTTAAAATTTATTTAAAAATTTTAAATTGGAATATTACATAATAATGAATGAAGAAAAAAACATCAACAGTAATAAATTGATAAAATGATATTGAATTTCAATATGTTAAAAGATTATTTATTTAAAAAGTAAAAAAAGTAATACGTGCGATAAACGTGTAATTTGTTTGTAAAAATTTATATATTGCTACTGTATGGTTAATTCTGGTCAAACCCAGAAGCCAAAATCATAACAACTAGATCATGATGCATCATTATTGTGTAGGTGTAGTGTTGTTGTTGTTGTTGTTGTTGTTGTTGTTTTTTTTAATTTAAGCAAATAGGCTAATTTGAACTGACAATCAAGCAGGAACATATTTAAAATTGAACACATTTCAAAGCAAAGAATTAAAGTTCCAATAGCCAGTGACGCAATTGTAAATTATCTTGAAGAAGATTCAAATTAGAGAACAAATAACAAAATTTCATATCTCAAAAAGATAGAGGTTAAAAACCTCATCCCAGAATTTGACAGACAGTAATGAATGTGAAATGAAGATAAAAAAATATCCTCCTCGCCTCTCCCCTCCTCCCCCCCCCCAAAAAAAAAAACAACGTCAGTTAAAGAAAAGCTGATTGTTCGTACAAATAATACATCCGGTGCAGCAGCAGACTTTCCAATAGGATTCAGATTTCAATGAATTCAAACTTCTGAAAAGATTTTACAACACAGAAAAAAACATTCAAGAAAAGAATGCAGATTTATTTTTATTAGAAGAAACTGCTTGTCAACAAACATCTCAGCATGGAACGGAAAAACGTCAACGAAGACGTAAGTGAATGAAAATAAAATCATAAAACTTGAAAATACTCACAAATATACACAAAAAACCATATTCATAGCATTTTATTTGTATTATTTCATTTGTATTTAAATTTCCATCATTTGATTCATAGTTTGATCTGATTTCCAAACAACAAAAACCAATCAATTAATTAACAGAAGACAAAAAGTTGTTGTTTTTGTTTTAAATAAATAAATATGTATGCATAAAAATTTATTTATTCTTATTATTAAATAAACAGTTGTTGTTGTTGTTGTCATTATAATTTTTGTTCATTTTTGACTTTGTAATTAAAAATTCGTAAAGGTATATATATATATTTTTTTTTTCTCCGATTACAAATCAACGTCAAATAAATAAATGAGCACAAAGTGAAACGGACAGGCGCCTGTTGATTAAACGTTTAACAGCCAAGAGAAGAAAGATGCTTCACCAACTGCTCATAATATACTATTGAGTGGGCAAAAATCGGCCTTGCATGCAGTCGTTTGCTTGCTAATTCAAACAATGCAAATCCAAGCCGACGAAAATGATGCTTTCAAATTGCTTTCCAATAAGCAGCGATCAAGCAAGCTTGTTGTCATACTTTTCAACAACAACAACAACAACAATATGAACAATAAAGATAAACATAATAAAATTAAACAACACTTTCGCAATTTGCTTATTTTTTTCTTTCATATAACATAAGCCTTCAATAATAAGTAAGTCTGTGATGAACAAAATATCTGGCATAAATCTCTTGAAACAGAGAATTTTATAACGTAAAGCTTCAAAAAGAAAAAGAAGAAGATAATGATGATTGTCATGTTCACTGATGATGATCAAATAGAATAAGCTTTTTTAAAAAATTAAAAAAAATAAAATTGTATATAGTTTCTAGACAAATTGATCACCACCAACGTGTGTATTATTATATGAAACGGTAAATTTAACTGTTCTCAAACAGTTTGTTAGTTAAGAGTTGAATTCTATTAAGCCAAGCATACTATTATTATTATTATTATTATTATTATTATTATTATTATTAATGAACAACAAAAAAACAATGCTGAATGATGATAAATTAATTATTTTAAAAGTTTTCTTCATCGTATATTCATTAATTTTTCAAAAATATCATCATCATCATCATCATCATCATCATCATCAACAACAACAGCAATCGATCAGCCAAACACGCAAACTCAAGTTCGCTTGGCGTTGACGAAAAACAAAAAAAAAAAAAAGTTTAAAGAAGAAGCATTTTTACAAATTAATTCATTCAAATGGATGAAATTTCAAACACGCGCGCAAAAATATTACAAAACGGTACTTTTGAAAAAGCTTCAAATTTGTTGACGTGAATGTAACTCGACCGCCTGTTTACTTACAACCAACTCCCTGCAATTTTTACACACACACACACAAGTCCAACATTCTTGCAAATCAATCATTCAATTTCATCACCAACAATCATGCCAACTTATCAACAAAATTAATATAAGAAATTATTGAAATATTCAATTCAACAAACAACACAACACAAACATAATTTTGAACACAAAAATTTTCATAAATTTTTATACACATGCTGATTCAACACTGATTGTGTCTGTTTTTGAATTTTATGAATTATTCATTTCTCACACAAATCATGTTCATTCATTCATTCTATTCATTCATTGCTTCAAGTCAATTGTTTCTTGTTTTTAATTTTTTTTTTCTTTTATTATCTTGTTCTTCTTCATCTATTCATTTTATTATGAATATCATCATCAAATCATTGTACAAATAGACAAAATCAAGCAATTTGCATTTAAACATGAAATTTTAAAATTGAAAAAAATTCCATTCAAAAACACTCAACTCTGTACAGCTGAAAAGATGCAATAGAATAGGAAAATTTATTGTTTTAATAGTTGTATATTATTTATTAAAAAATAATCTGCCATGAAATTGAAGCATAACGAGATAAAATTGGTTTTCTGTTTTTTTTTCTCTTTATTTAATTTATATAAGTGCAAATTTTATAAAGTGAAAGTACATGTGCGTGCAAGAAGTAAGTAATTGTGTGTGTGTGTGTTTGTGGATATTTGTTTGTGCTTGGCTGTGCCGTGGAGTGATGAGTTAGTGTCATTTTTACTATTCTGCTATTAGCATCAGTATTTTCACATCAAATGCAAATCTGGCTAAAAAGTAAAAATATTTGAAAGTGCATTTTTATTATCATTCGTTGCACATTAATAAATCTTGAATCACGTTTAAATTTTCATCATTACAAAATAATAACTTTCCCAATAAATTGCTTTCTTTTCATTTTGGCATTTCAATTTGATTCTGCAAAATAGTACTTTTTTTACATTAAAATGAGTTGAGAGAATTTATTACAACTCAAAAAATTTTCCCTCTGCTGAAACAATGAAGCTAAATAAAAAACGAGCTAACACTGAATAGTTTTAGTCAAAAAAAAAAAAAAAATTCAAAGCTAAACTATTATTGCAAGTTGCTAAGTTTTATTTTTGAAGATTCATTCCACAAGCCGGGACGACTGCTTTAGCTCATCGAAAAGCCATATGCTGGTAGATGATTACTAGCTAGCACTGCTACTGCTACTGCTACTGCTGCTGCTGTTACTACTACTACCACTACTACTACTACTACTATTAGAACTGCTTCTGCATAATTATAATTTTAAACTATTATTTCTTCGTTTCGGGATATTTAGTTTATTTATTTATTTATTTATTTATTTATCAGTTGCTTCAACAAACTCTCAAGAATGTCGTTCATTATAAACGCACGTCAATTCGACAAATCAACAACGCCTTGCTTTTCGTTCAAGTTTAGTTGAAAACTAATTAATGTTCGCAACTGATCAGTTAGCAAAAATTAACTGCCCAAATTTTCAAGAAACATGAAAAAAAACATATTCCTTCTACGTTCAATATTACAGTTTCATTAAATTAAAAAGAAGAGATAATAAATAAAATAATAAACAATATACCTTTTCAATTTACAAAAATCATTTCAATATAAACGTCAGACAATAAATAAATGTCCATGGATTTTCAATATCAATATGATTATTATTACTTAAATTGTTGCTCATTTTCAGTTTATGAATTTTTTCTCTTGTTCATGATGTTCATGAAACGAAACATGCTTTCAATGCATTACTACTATGCAGGAAAAAATTGTTTGATCAGAGCTGAGAATTCGGCCATTGCAAAAGTGCTTTTTTGACTAGTTAATAAATTTAATGTTGTCATAAGTTGACTAGCTGACCATAAGTTGTAATGCAGCAGAATCAGATGGTGCATAAATGTTGTGAGTATTTGTTGCCCTGTTGCTACTACTACCATTGGAGCCCTGTTGTTGTCGTTTATGCTAACCTCGAGGCTAGCCAGCCAGCCAGCCAGCCAGCCAGCCAGCTAGCTAGCTAGCTAGCTAGCTGCTTTTTCCCTCTCTTTTGGCGTAGGCTTGGCGACAGCCGACTACTGCTATAATATTCTGCTGGCAGTATAAATAGCCGCATAGCGGACGTTCGTAAGCTGCAAGCATAGCTGGCATACTACGAGCGTCACCTTTTCTTTCAGTTGAAGTTTCTCCTAGATATTACTACACATATACATATATTCACACACATACACACACACACACACCCACAGACAGACATTCACACGCACACACACTCATACATACATATTATACACACACTCACACACGCATATATATATATATATATATATATATATATATATATATATATACAAATTGCAGCTGACTCTTTTCACTATTGTTGTGGCATTCTTGCGTGCATTGACGAACAAACGCTCTTTTCCGCTTCGTCATTGCTTCTTCTCTCTAGCAAGCTTCCAACTCGCCAATCAGTTGATCGGTCGGTTAACAGCAACAAGCAAGCATAGCTACTACTAGTAATTCTTACTCTTTTGCTTTTTCCTTTGCTCCGTTCAGCTCGAGCAAAAGCAAACCTCTACCACATTCAACTGCACACTACGAACTACACCTCCAGTTGCAGCCGGTTGTTGCGGTGTCAGTCTTTTTCCAATCAGCCGTTGCGTCTGGTCAGTAAATGTGCTGGTGTAGTTCTTCAATATTAACTAACTAACTTAACTAACTAACCAACCAACCAAACGACTAACTTGCTTATTTGCTTACTTACACTATTTTGCTAGTTTTATTCAATCTTCACTTACTTATATTCTGTCTGTTCATGAATGTCTGTTGCTTTGATTTCCTCTTCTCTCTTCCCCCCCCCCTCTCTCTCTCTCTCTCTCTCTCTCTCTCTCTCTCTTTCTTTCTTTATCCTATTCAGTTTATCCATCTACCTGTTTGTCTGTTTTGTATATTTCGCTTTTACCAACGTTTTTATAATTATAATTCATCTCATCTTCGATTGTATTGCCGCTTTCAATCTGTCGTCGAAATGTCGAAATCTATAATCAATTCACTAAATAAAGTTTCAATTATTTCAGCTCAGCAATGTCGTACGTGAATCCCGAAGACGATCCCGGATGGCAATATTTGCGCCAGAAGGCCGAACAAGCTTTACAAGATCAGATGAAAGCTTACGACAGCAAAAAGAACTGCTGGATACCGGATGCGACCGAAGGTTTCATCGCGGCCGAGATCAAGAGCACCAAAGGTGACATGATCACCGTGATGAGTGCCAAAGGAAACGAAGTATATAAATTTTAAAAAAAAAGACAAATTATTTTCTCAATGATCTTCTCTTTTTAAGGTAACTTTGAAAAAGGAAATGGTTCAAGAAATGAATCCACCAAAATTCGAAAAAACAGAAGACATGGCCAACCTGACGTTCCTTAACGAAGCTAGCGTGTTGCACAATCTCCGCCAACGCTATTATTCAATGATGATTTATGTAATTTGAAAGCAACAAAACAAAAAAAAATTATATATATATATATATATATATATATATAACACCATTCATCTGATGTGTAAATTTTCTCAATGTTGTAGACATATTCAGGCCTGTTTTGCGTGGTCATAAATCCGTACAAACGTTTGCCAATTTACACGGAATCAGTAATCAAGTTGTACATGGGCCGTCGGCGAAATGAAATGCCACCACATCTGTTCGCCACATCCGATGAAGCTTACCGAAACATGGTCCAAGATCGAGCCAACCAAAGTATGCTGATCACCGGTGAATCTGGTGCCGGCAAGACGGAAAATACAAAAAAAGTAATCGCCTATTTTGCCATCGTCGGTGCCACTCAGGCAGCCATGGCTTCAGGAGACAAGAAGCCGGTATGTAGTATTCTTGTTGTTGTTGTTTTTCCAAAGCAAATTTCTTGCTGTTCTCAAATTCAAGCAACAAGCCACATTGGAAGAACAAATTGTGCAAACCAATCCTGTATTGGAAGCATTCGGTAATGCAAAAACAGTACGTAACAACAATTCATCCCGATTTGGTAAATTCATCCGTGTCCACTTCAACAAACTGGGCAAACTGACCGGAGGCGATATTGAGCATTGTAATTTGAATTTGAGAAAATTTATTTATTTAAAATTTTTCACTTTTTTCACAATTTTTGTTATTTTCATATATATATATATATATATAATTTATTTTATATAATTTATATATATTAATATATATATACAGATTTGCTTGAAAAATCTCGTGTAATTCGACAAGCACCAGGCGAACGATGCTTCCACATCTTCTACCAAATGATGTCTGGACAACTCAAAGGACTGAGAGGTATACAAATGAGCACAAATGCATATGAGGAAAGGAAAAAAGCACCAATTTTTTTAATGCATTTCTAGAGTCGTTGAGATTGACAAAAGATTTACGTTATTATCATTTTGTCTCTCAAGCTGAACTAACTATCGACGGGGTTGATGACAAAGAAGAAATGAAAGTCACAGATGTAAGTATAATGTATAATTTTTTGTAATTTTTTACTTTTGATGATGATTTTTTTTAAAAAGAAAATAATAATGAATAACTAACTAACTAACTGATTTCAGTATTCGTTCGATGTGATGGGTTTTGAACAAGAAGAAAAAGATAATTTGTACAAACTGTGCGCAGCCATCATGCACATGGGCGAGATGAAATTCAAACAACGTCCCCGTGAAGAACAAGCCGAAGTTGACACTTTGGAAGGTCTGTGATGCGGATGTTATTTGATTTTTGATGTTCATTTTAAATGCTTCATCCTCATCGTTTTTTTTTTTTTGTTGTATTTTCAATTTTGCATTGTTTCAGATGCTGAAAATGCTTGTCACTGCTTCGGTGTCAATCATGAAGAATTTGCCAAAGCGTTGATCAAGCCAAGAGTACGCGTCGGTACTGAATGGGTGAACAAGGGGCAAAATTTGGATCAAGTAACGAGACCAAATCTGATCTGATCTGATCTGATCTGATCCGATGTTCAATTTGAGCAAAATTTTTTGTTCCAGGTTCACTGGGCAGTGGGTGCTTTAGCCAAGGCGATCTATTCGCGCATGTTCCACTGGCTGATTGTCCGCTGCAACAAGACCCTCAGCATGAAAGATATGGAAAAGGCATTTTTCATTGGAGTGCTCGATATTGCCGGTTTTGAAATTTTCGATTTGAATTCATTTGAACAATTGTGGATCAATTTTGTCAATGAACGTTTGCAACAGTTCTTCAACCATCACATGTTCGTTCTTGAACAAGAAGAATACCAACGTGAAGGAATAAAATGGGAATTCATCGATTTCGGCTTGGATTTGCAAGCTTGCATTGATCTGCTTGAAAAGGTAAATTTCAAAATTGTTTTTCATTTCTTTTGCATGTTTTGTATTTTTTTTCTTTCAATGTTAATTTCTTTTTCAATGATAAATTCTTCATTCTTCTATTTTGCCACAAACAACAACAACAATAATAATAATAATAATAATATAAATGAATAGCAAAGCATTGACGACGACGATGATGATGACGACGACAACAACAACAACATTAGCATTAATAACAGCATCTATCTATTTGGTTATTCTTTGTTTCAACTTTTCATTGCTGAGATTCATTTGAACAATAATCAAACGGCAAAATTTTCAACTTGATCGCCACACTTGTTAGCACATATGCTGAAGAAGCAGCCGTTTGCGTGTGCTTCCCTCTCTCACTCATTCTTTGCTTACTTACTTTTGCAACATGTGCAATTGACAAAGTGCCGGCTGCATTGTGCATCGCAAAACCTTGCTTATCATATACATATAAATTTATATATTAGCTAACTTAACTGACAACAATGTACTTACATCATATTATACTAGACTTAGTTTAGCTACTTTAGTTTAACTTTCTTTGAACAGAAAACATTTCTCAGCATTTGCACACAAAAAGAACACTATTATTATCTAACCAACATATGAACAATATGAACAATATGAACACAATGACGTTTCTCTGCATAACTAACAATCCGAACAACCATGACTAAAATAACCTGCTTATCTATCTATAATAAGCTTAAAATGAAAGTCTACAGTTTAGCTTTTGTTTCATATTTTGTAAAATTTCTAATCATTTATCTTAGCAAAAAAAAACAAAATTCTTTTTCTTCTCAATTATTGAATCAATCAATCAATTAATAATTTTCTGAATATAAGCTGTGATAAGCAATCGCTGATGAAATAAATATATTCACTACAAGCAGGGTAGAGATTACAAGGATGCAATGCTAGCGCATTGAAATCATTGAATATTGTAAAACTGACAAAATTACTGAAAGATTAAAATAACAAAATTCATAATACAAACTATTATTATTATTATTATTATTATTATTATTATTATTATATACAATCAGTCGTACAGCTAGCTAAAGCAAATGTTCACAAGTCTAGTAGCAAATGTTTCATGTGCAGAACAATTGCTCAGTGAAAAATATTGCTATAAGAAATAATTTGATCAGTTGTCACTGAGCAGCAGTTGATTTTGACATGAGCAGAAATTTGAGAAAAAAATTCCACCATCATCGACAAGATGTTTCATATTTGTGCATTATACGATAAAAAAATTTTTTTTTTAATAAATAAACAGTAAAAATGATTCACTTACCAAATTATATTTTATTCTGTCGTTGTTGTTGTTGTTGTTGTTGCTTTCAAAAATTGCTTCAACAAAATGATCCAGCACAATGTAATTGCTAAAAAAAATAATAATAAAATTATAAACCATATCAAATATTTTTCAATTATTGCAAATAATATTCAATATTATTAGCCACTTGGTATTGTATCAATGTTGGACGAAGAATGCATTGTACCAAAGGCAACCGATATGACTTATGTGCAAAAGTTGAACGACCAGCATCTGGGCAAGCATCCAAATTATCAAAAAGCAAAACCACCAAAAGCGAAACAAGCCGAAGCCCACTTCGCTCTGGTCCACTACGCAGGCACTGTGCGTTACAATGTCAACGGCTGGTTGGAGAAGAACAAAGATCCATTAAATGACACTGCCGTCAACGTGCTTAAACATGCCAATGGAAATCAGCTTCTGCTGGACATTTGGAAAGATTATCAAACTCAAGAAGAAGCTTTAGAAGCATCAAAGACAGGTAATTTATACACGCATTAATGTGGACAATTGTATATTAATGAATTAATGATTTTTGTTTTTTTTTGTAATTTTTAGGAGGTGAGTGATCACTGAATCAGTGAATCAGTATCAAAATCGCTTGCTCAGTCGACCGAGAGAAGAAAGATAGAAAATGAAAAAATAATTTTCAAATACAAAAAAATAAAAAAAATTTTTCGTTTCAATTGACTCGGATTTCGTTTAGGTTCCAGCAAAAAGAAAGGCAAATCGTCTTCATTCATGACTGTCTCGATGATGTACCGTGTATGTTTTGTTGAAAAATTATTTTAATACAAAAACATGCATTTCAAATTTGAAAATTGATGAAATCTTCAGGAAAGTTTGAACAATTTGATGAACATGTTGAATAGCACGCATCCGCATTTCATTCGCTGCATCATCCCGAACGAGCAGAAGAAGAGCGGTCTGATCGAGGCAAGTCTGGTGCTCAATCAGCTCACTTGCAACGGTGTGTTGGAAGGAATTCGAATTTGTCGCAAAGGTTTCCCAAACAGGGTTCAATATCCAGATTTCAAACATCGGTAAAATTGAAATCTTATTTTTATTATTCCACTAGTCTACCGTTTGTTTATTTTATTTAAATTTTTTTTTCAGTTATGCAATATTGGCTAGCGATGAAGCTCATTCATCCGAAGATGCAAAAGTGGCTAGCGAGAAAATGGTCGACCGAATGGTTGTGGAGAAAGTATTCAGCGAAGAAGAGCATCGTATCGGTTTGACTAAAGTAAATCAATTAACTAATTAATTAATTTCAAAGAAAAAAAAACTAAACATCCCAATCTGAATCTTCTGTTCAGATCTTTTTCAAAGCTGGTGTTCTGGCCAGACTGGAAGAAATCCGTGATCAAAAATTGTCGGACATTCTTACGGGCTTCCAAGCGCAAGCTCGTTGGTATCTTGGCAAGATTGATGCCAAACGTCGCGAAGAACAACGGTGGGTTCATCATCATCATCATCATCATCATTATTATTATTATCATTGAAATCATCAATTTTCCGCTGTTAAAATTTCAACGCACGCTTCTATATTTTCAGAACTGGCCTGTTGATCATTCAACGCAACATTCGAACCTGGCTCAAATTGCGCAACTGGCATTGGTTCAAACTGTACGGAAAAGTGAAGCCAATGCTCCGTTCAAGCAAAATGGAAGAAGAGATGCAAAAACTTGAAGACAAAATCAAAGCATGATCAATATTTGACATTTTCTCAATTTATTAATTTGAAAACAAAACAAATTTTCAGGAATTGGAAGGCAGTTTGAACAATGAAGAGAAAACTCGCAAAGATTTGGAAGGTCAGTTGGCGAAATTAATCCAAGAAAAGAACGACCTATTCACACAATTGCAAAGTGAAAAGGGCAATCTCAGTTCATCTGAGGAGAAAATTCAAAAATTAACCTCGCAAAAGTCAGACCTCGAACGTCAAGTGAACGTATGTTAATTTTTTTTCACTATTATTATTATTATTATTATTATTATTATTATTATTATTATGAAATATGTTTTCTTTCATAAAGGATTTGAGCGATCGATTGAACAATCAAGAAGAACGTGGCGCTGAATTGCAAAAGGCGAAAAAGAAAGTCGAATCCGAATGCGAGAACTTGAATCGCAAGATTCAAGATTTGGAATTGAGCTTGAGAAAAGCGGAATCAGAAAAACAATCTCGAGACAATCAAATCCGAAGCCTGCAGGATGAGATGACCAGCCAGGATGAATTGGCCGGCAAGTTGAACAAAGAGAAAAAGCACCAAGAGGAAGTGAACCGCAAATTGATGGAAGATTTGCAAGCCGAAGAGGACAAAGTCAATCATTTGAACAAGTTGAAATCCAAACTTGAACAACAACTTGATGATGTAATATTATATAAGATTAATTGATCACAATTATACAAATACACATATTTAACCTCTTTCTTATTCATATAACAGCTTGAAGATAGTCTTGAACGGGAAAAACGAGCCCGTCAAGATGTGGAAAAAGGCAAGCGCAAAGTGGAGGGTGACATTCGTGTTGCGCATGAAAATATCGACGAAATCAACAAGCAAAAGCACGACTTAGAAAGCAATTTGAAAAAGTAATATTTTCGTGTGAAAGAAAGAAAAAAACATATATATATATATATATATATATATATATATATATATATATATATATATGTATATGTATATGTATATTGTACACATGCCAAATTCAATTTACCAGGAAAGAACAAGAAATGCAAGCATTGTCTAGCAAACTCGAAGATGAACAAGGACTGGTGGCAAAGATGCAACGCCAAATCAAAGAGCTGCAAACTCGTATACAAGAATTGGAAGAAGAATTGGAACAGGAACGTCAGGCGAGATCCAAATCAGAAAAGGTCCGCAACGATCTGCAACGCCAGTTGGAAGAGCTCAGCGAACGCTTGGATGAAGCCGGCGGTGCCACGCAAGCCCAACTGGAGATGAACAAAAAGCGTGAAGCTGAACTAGCCAAACTGAGACGTGATCTCGAAGAGGCGAACATGAACCACGAGGGTCAGCTTGCATCGTTGCGTAAAAAGCACAACGATGCCGTAGCCGAGATGAGCGACCAGCTCGACCAAGTTCAAAAAGCAAAAGCCAAGTAAGAGACACAAAAAAAAAACAATGCTAATTTCAATTCTCATTCAATTAATTCAATTTAAATATTATTTTCAGTTTGAAAATTTTGAATTTAAATTTTCTAGATCCGACAAGGAGAAAGTTGCCTATCAACGAGAATTGGAAGACTTGCACGCGGCCATGGACCAAGAGAACAAAGCCAAACAAGATGCGGATCGCTTTTCCAAGCAATTGGAATTACAAGTAAAAGAGAGAAATGTGCAATTAATTATTATGCAAATTGTCCTTTTCAGTTGGCTGAATTGCAAGCCAAAAATGACGAACAAACCAGACAATTGCACGATTATACAAATATGAAAAACAGAATCAACAGCGAAAATGCCGACTTGATGCGACAATTGGAAGATGCGGAATCGCAGTTGAATTCTTTGAATCGCCTGAAATCCCAATACCAGACCCAACTGGAAGAGGCGAAACGTACAGCCGACGAAGAAACCCGCGAACGGCACAACCTGGCCGCCCAGTTGAAAAACATGGAACATGAAAATCAATCGCTCCGGGAGCAGCTTGAAGAGGAGGCAGAGTCGAAAACCGAAATGCAAAGGCACATATCCAAGCTGAACGCTGAAATACAACAGTGGAAGGCGAAATTCGAAAGTGAAGGTCTTGCCCGAGTGGATGAGATCGAGGAGGCGAAGTGAGTTTTGCCAGTTGTAGTTTATTGGTCTTATTATTGACAGAAAGGTGGTATGATTGGTTTCAGGCGCAAATTGACGCAAAAAGTTCAAGAAATGCAAGAAGCATTCGAAGCCGCCAATGGAAAGATTGCTTCGTTGGAGAAGATTCGTCACAAACTTCTCGGTGAGATCGACGATGCCCAAGTGGATGTAGAACGGGTGAGTTATTTATTTATTCATCAATATTATAGTTTCATTTTAATATTTAAAAAAAAAAAATTTTTTTCCAACACAACAGGCCAACAATTACGCTGCACAGTTGGAGAAAAAGCAGAAAGGCTTCGACAAGATTGTCGACGAGTGGAAGAAAAAATGCGACGACTTGTCGTCAGAATTGGACGCAAGTCAACGTGAAAATCGTCATCTAAGCACAGAATGCTTCAAGTTGAAAAATTCACAAGATGAATTAATTGAACAAATCGAAGCAGTGCGTCGGGAAAATAAAAATCTCGTCCAAGAAATCAAAGACATCACTGATCAACTGGGCGAAGGTGGTCGCTCTGTGCACGAGCTGCAAAAGGTTGTCCGTCGACTTGAACTTGAAAAAGAAGAACTTCAAGTATGCAATATTTATGTTTTTAAAATTAATTAAATTTATTATCTATCTATCCATTCAGCAAGCACTGGATGAAGCAGAGTCGGCTTTGGAAGCTGAAGAAAGTAAAGTGATGCGTGCACAAGTGGAAGTTTCACAGATACGTCAAGAAATTGAAAAACGCATCCGTGAAAAGGAGGAAGAATTTGAAAATACCCGCAAAAATCACCAACGTGCTTTGGATTCGATGCAAGCAACGTTGGAATCCGAGGCTAAAGGTCGAGCTGAAGCTTTGCGCTTGAAGAAGAAGCTCGAGTCGGATATCAATGAGCTGGAGATTGCCCTTGACCATGCCAACAAAGCCAACGCCGACGCGCAGAAGAACATCAAAATGTACCAAGACCAGGTGAAAGAGTTGCAGATGCACATAGAAGATGAGCAAAGACAACGCGAAGAAATTCGGGAACAATTCCATGCTTCAGAGAAACGTTGCGCCATGTTGCAGAGTGAGAAAGAAGAATACATGACCGCTTCTGAACAAGTATCGTTTTGTTTATTAAATTTAATTAAATTAAAATTGTGCTTCATGTTGCTTTGAAAACTCAGGCTGAACGTGCACGACGTCAAGCTGAAGCTGAATTGTACGAACTTCGTGAACAAGTCAATGAACTTTCCTCAACCAACGCCTCTCTGAGTGCTATTAAACGCAAACTGGAAGGAGAATTACAAGCTTTGCATGTGAGTAACGGAACAACAATTACATTATTATTATTTTTGTTAAAAAAAGATATTACATAATATTTATATCAATTATTCACTTTTGATAATTTTGATCATCTAGGCTGAACTGGATGACACGTTGAATGAGCTGAAGAAAGTGGACGAACAATGCAAGAAAGCAATGACCGATGCGGCTCGTTTGGCTGAAGAACTTCGTCAAGAACAAGAGCACAGTATGCATGTAGAACGTATGCGTAAAGGTTTGGAACAACAAGTGAAAGTAAGAAAAAATAAATAAAATTAATTTTAATATTATTATTGAAATTCATTAAAAATTCATCAACTTTCAAGGAAATGCAAGTTCGCCTAGATGAAGCCGAACAAGCGGCTCTAAAAGGCGGAAAGAAGATCATTCAAAAATTGGAACAACGCGTATGTTTCGTTGAACAAATAAATAAATAAATAAATAAATAAATTTTTATTATTTATTTTTACAACAGATACGAGAATTGGAACAAGAATTAGACTTGGAACAACGCAGACACCAAGAAACAGACAAGAACATGCGCAAACAAGATCGCAGAATCAAAGAAACCGAATTCCAGGTTTTGATACATATTTGATTTTAAAATTTGCACATAAAATAGTTTAAATTTAATGCTTTTCATTGTAGCTTGAAGAGGACAAGAAGAACGCCGAACGTATGCAAGATTTGATCGACAAATTGCAACAAAAATTAAAGACCTACAAGCGACAAATTGAAGAGGCGGTAAAATAAATTTTGAAAAATTGTTGTTTAGAAATATTTTTTTAATTTGAAATGTGAATATTTATAATTAAAGGAAGAATTAGCAGCTACAAACTTGTCCAAATATCGTCAACTGCAACAACAGCTCGAAGATGCTGAAGAGCGGGCTGATATTGCTGAAAATTCTCTAGCAAAATTGCGCGCTAAGAACAGAAGCTCAACGTCGGTTGGTGGCAACATGGCCATTTCGCATTCGGTAATATGATTTTTAATATTTTCATCAAATATAAATATTCAAAAATAAATACATCTTCTGTTCAAGGCTTCCGGTATTCTGAGAAGCGCAAGCCGCGCTAGAATGACCAACAACATGGACTGATCGCTGCTTTGCAAACGGTGATTCCTGTCAATTCCATGAAGAATCGTTACTATTAATTAAAATTATTTTTCACGTTCGCGCCAGTCAATAATTACGCAAAAATGCAGTCAAAACAAAGAGATCGTATTAGTGAGCAATTGTTTCTAATTTTCTTAGGCTGTATCCCGTAAAATAACCACTGGATTTTTGCCTTCTTATTTACTGCTCTACCCCAGTTTAGATTGTGTAGTTACATGTAACCGTTTTCTGAATGATATTTCTATAATCTTTTATTCTATTTTTATCTGTTTGCCTGTCTACTATATAAGCTATATTACAAAATTATTTCCCCAATTGAGAAACCATTCTGAAAAGAAATTTCAGAACAGTGTTTCTTTCACTTTCTTGTTTTTACCTTATAAAATGCTTTGAGTGCGCGTTTCTTGCTGCAAAAATAAAGAACGGCCCTAATAGAAAACAATGTTTTTTTTTAAAATCCATGATTCTGTGCAAATAATAATAAATAAGACAAAGAAAAAATTAAAAATTTAATATTTATTTATTATTCGCGAAAAAATTATAAAAAATACAGCAAAGAATTTTATGTCGAATGTTGTTGAATTGAAATTCACTTAAATAGCACAAAACAAGTGAAAAGCCAACAATACGAAACAGTTTATACCCTGTGGATTTTTGAAAATTGATCATATCAAGGTTGATAAAAATTTAATTTATAAAACAAATAAACCACGAAGCGTATTTTTATTTAAAAGTGAAAATCAAATTGCATAAATAAAAGAAATTCAGAAAAATTTGTCAAATTCAAGAGTAAAAGAAATTGCTGATGATGCGACAAAAACGAACAGTAAGAAAATGAAGCTCCGAAGAAAAAACTTTTTTTCATTACACATGGTTTATCTGTTGAAAAATACAATACACGCAAACAAGGAAATTGCAATCAGTGTTTTTTTTCTGAAAAATTACAAGAGGACAAATGTAACACAAATAAGATTTGTAAGTTGTAAATTCAGAAAAGTCAAATGAAAAGAAAATGGAAATCTACTTACCGAAAAGTGAGACGCAGCATCGTGGACAGAATTTTTTTTGAATAATAAATCAGCTATGCAATGTGGTATTTTGTATCAAAGAAATACGGTATGATGAGTTTTAATTTATTTGAAATTGAATAATTTTCAAGTTCAACTGTATTGTTAAGAAACAAATCTACAGTATGCAGTTTTCAAAAGGTACGAAATGTATGTAAAATTTTGGTTAAAACTTTTTGATTTTCAAAATTTTCACGAAAAAACAATTTCCATCTGAAGATTTTTTCTTTACAATTACAAATTATTTTATAATTTATCTTCAATAAAATTCAAGAATGTTTCTAGTTCTTTTGCTGTATAGCTAATGTTCAATTTGCATTTTATTAATTCATCTGAAATTCGTGCTATTATGCAGAATTTATTGATAAAATCTACTCGTTGTAAAGAAGAACAGAGTGTTAAAATGAAATTATTTATTATTATAGATTGAGTGAAAAATTGTTCGCCTTGTATTATAACAATGCTATAACAGGTGATGCAATAATTTGATACTGCTGTTTGCTTGTCAATTGTTCATAACGTAAAAACCAAGTAGATGACGATGACTGCAGACAATTGAAAATTACTTTCAAAAAATGCTAATAAATCACAAACTGAAGCGGCTGTTCAAATTTACAATCTCTCTAAGTTTCCACTTTAAATAATTGCCATAAAAATTTATTATCGTAATTTCTTAACGTCGTTCAATTTGTTCCAATCTTATTTTTTTTCAATTGTTAATGTTATTAGCATTCTTAATTTTAATTAATGAATTTTCCAAAAATTGTGGCCGTTTTTCGTTCTGAATTGCTCACTTCATTACAACACTAGATTGCACTAGAAAAATGTTACATTTGATACAGTAAAAAAATGCTAATGTTCTGAAAAATGTAAATTTATGGCAAAACTGAAGTTTTCAAATTTCCTACTGTACATCGTAATTTTGTTTTTTTTTCTTTTTTGCATATTGCTAAACAATGAAAATGCAACACGATTTCAGGTTCAGTTCTTTGTTGAACGAAACAAGTTGCTGCAGCTTTCTTTGTAAAAAAAAGCTTGTGGTATGCGAAATTTTTGATCAAAAAAAAACAAGTCAACAAAAATTATTGTTCACTGGTATTTTTCCTTCAAGCAAACAGCTTGAGAATGATGACGAATTTTGAAAAAAATAACCCTTGATCCAATTTTATTTTATTTTTTGAAATAATCGACCTTGGTTCACATACATCGTCGACTGGATGACGTCAGTGAATGCTTGAGATTAGCAATTCTTTTTTTCAGCTCATGGAATATTGAAGAAAATAATCGATTTTCTAACGTGTTTTTTATTCTCTTAATAAAAACGTAAACGTCGAAACTGGCGGAAACATAAAACAAAAAAATTACAATGGAATGTTGAACAATTTGTTACATTTTCAAATGTGATCATTTTTCAAAATGCCACAACAACAGCAAATATGAATGAAGAAATTTGAACGAAATTTGTACGCGTGGATCATTTAAAATATGAACAAAAAAAAAAAAAAACAATATACACTTCAAGAGTTAAGTTGATCAGTGAAAATAAACAAGCAGTTTTATTCAATCAGTCACAGTATATAAATTGGAGAAAGATCTCATTTTAATTACAATTAATTGAGAAAAGAAAATGAATATAAATTAATACTTTTTTTTCTTTTACTTGTTCGAAACCAGCTATACCAGAAAATGTAAGCTATTAACTTTTCGCTTGAGTAATTAGAAATCTGTTTTGTCCAACGTGTGCCTTTATTGCAAAATTATCAGAAATGCTTTTTGTTTGTATTTCATTAAATGATTCTAAATTGTTTATCATTTCAAAGTTGATTTAAATTTAAAAATTATCATCATTAAGCAGTTGTTGTTTTTTGAAAAAATTATTTTGATTATAATTATACAAAAATTAGCATAAATATTGTAAAGTAAGATCGACATTTTCAAAAGTTATCCTTATTATTAAAATATTTTTATTTTTAAAAAGAATAGTTCAAAAACAATATAAAATGAATTTTATAAAATTTCCAAAACAAAAAAACAACAATTTCTATTGATTGAAATGTGTTTGTCATGTTTCATACTGTAAAAAGATGGTAGATTCAAAAAAGAATCATCTTCATCTACTTATTGTTGATGATTTGGAAAAAGTATTATTTTTTTTTTCATTCTTATTACTGCTCATGAACAAAGCACAGTATATTACAAAACAAGAAAAAATTAAAAACATAAAGAGAATGTATTTTTCTCCATTTTTGAATTGGTTGATTTTTGAAATTGGGTTTTTGCTCTTCTGCTTGCTACTCTCTACGCGCATCCAAGCTTGCAGTTGTGACGTGAACATGTTCCACGTCATCGTTTGTTGTCGTCTATTGGCAAGTTTGAATGCTATTGCGTCGTTTGACATTAAAACTCAAGCAAGCAAGCCTGTGCAATTATGCTTTGACAGCTTGCTGTCACACACTTTGTCTATTATCGATTTCTGACGCTGAATTTAGCGC
Organism: Trichinella pseudospiralis; assembly: GCA_001447645.1. Taxonomy (NCBI): domain Eukaryota; kingdom Metazoa; phylum Nematoda; class Enoplea; order Trichinellida; family Trichinellidae; genus Trichinella; species Trichinella pseudospiralis. Next base: position 268,664 of record JYDV01000023.1, read on the forward strand.
ACACAACTCTGCTTTTTCCATTGATCGTTTTCAAATTGTGACGTCACCAACGCCCGTTCACTAGTCACTACTATTAACTGTGCTTGCTTGTGTGTGTGTGTGTGTGTGTGTGTGTCTATATGCTTTATCAAGAACAACAACAACAACAACAACGACAGTCAGAAAAGCTTCTTCTTCTTCTTCATTCAAATTGGCTTTACAAATCGGTCGGAGTTCGTCCGTTCAAATTTTCAACATGTCATCAAAGCAAGGTCAATATTACACGAACAAATATTATTCTGTTGCTTATTAATTTTCATTGTACACATTTTCTCACGTTTATTTGTCGCGCCACTACGTACAATAATCATCCATACTGTACAGGTGAATATTTAATTTTAATTTTATCTTTTGTAGGTCAGTCTGTGGAGATGGAATTCACTGAACTCTTAGAAGAATCTTTCAAAGCATCGGCTAGAATTGGCCGTCGCAATGCAGTTGGTGACATCGATAAAGCGGAGCCGAATGCTAAAATAGCAGCTCTTGTGCAAGAGTTGCAAAATTTGTTGCCATTCAACGACTACAGCACAACGCAGGGCGCGACTGACCACCGCAACCATTGTGTGGCAGTTGACCAGACTTGAATCCACATCATCTTCAATTTGGAATATTTCATTTTCATCAAACTCTCTCAAACATGACATTATATTTATATATATATATTTATATTTATATCTATATAATCATCGTTCAGTTTGTTGAAACAGGCATGGCTTGGCACTTTGCCAACTTATTAAAATACTGCCTACCTGTGTGTGATTGTGAACTGAAAAATGCGAATGTCAGTCAATTTCTATCAACATTCTGACATCCAGCTCTACATATATATATATACATTTGACCGTTTAATACTTGCATTTATTGCTAAATAAAATAATTATATAAACTGTTGTGATCATTTTTTATTTACCAACACACAGGTTCCAGCTATAACAAAGATTTTCTTTTTTGTTTTTTAAAAACGTTTATTTATTGTTGACATTTACAAAGATTCAGTTTATTTTTTTCTTTTAAATAAACTTTACTGCTCTTTGTAAAAGTTCCAATTTGAATACACTTATTAAAATTTTAAAACTTTATTTATTTACAGTATACTAATCTGTTTAAATTTCATTTGTTGGATAAATTTGTGAAAGTGAAATATGAAAACCTTTCTAAATGTTTAAACAAAAACAATATCATAGCACATTAAAAATGTATAAATATTTCAAGTATACACTTTAAGAAAAGAACATCGGTTTTAACGAACTGCTTTTACTGCTATGTAGTATCCAAATATGCGAACGTATGCGTGTGAAATGTTCACGTTTCAACTAATGTTATTTTTCAATAATCAACGTTTTCACATATCCACACAACTTTTATTGTATTTCAAATTAATTTCACACAATATGACATGTACTATTTATTTATTGTATGCTCTAAATTTAGATTTTCCCAAACCGTGGCAATGAATGAAAGAAGCTGTTAATATATTACTTCAATTTTCTTCTTTTCATGTCAAATGAAATTAATTGGACAGTTTTTCCAAAATGAATTAGTCGTTTCATTGTGGCATTCATTTATAAAAGTTGTAAATTGACAATTATATTGTATTAAATTGGACATGCGGAAGAACAAATCCAATCAGTTGAGTAAAACAATAAGCATCAAATGTCATGATTCTACCATTACAATCGAACACTGTATAAATTTTATTCTATTTCTACCGTCAAACTAAATCAATTTACAGCATAAAATATACAAATGCTAAATTATTGGCTAAATATCTGGATCAATTCATTTTTCTTCGGCATTTAATTGATTCGATATTTTTAATTTACGAATTGTAAATTATTTTGAATTTCCTGCATGTTTTCTTATATTCTATCAGAAAACGTGATAAAGTGTTCAATAAAAAAATAAACAACTATTTAAAGTAATTTCAGAAATTTTAAAATTTACGAAAATACTTCTTAAAAAAAGTATTTCAACACGCAACGTGAACATACCAAAAAAATGGATTCACTTACTTATAAATGATAACTTACGAAATATAGAACAAGTATCACCGCCACGACATAAATGAATGCACAGTTGTCAGACAAAAAACAAATGTGTACCTTTATCAAATTCCACTTTCCAGTTTAATTGAATTTTAAGACCAATCCAAATTCTCCAGAGCATATTCAAAATAAACTTAGTTTTTCACTATTTTAAAATTCAATAAAATCAACTTGTAAAGATAAAACAGTCGAAAAAATGCTCATTGCTTGAATTCAACCGAAGTTAATCGATTTAAATGACAGCATTCTAGTAAATTACAAAATCGACAAACTGTAACTGTACCCATATTACCGTAAACCGAAAAAATTGTGATTTGCACGTTACAATGCTTAAATGTTGATATATTTTCCTGGTCAGAACAAGTAAAACGGGTAGATATATTTTCCTGGTCAAAACAAAAGTTTTTTTAAAAAATTTTTTCATTTTCATTCAATTGACAAATTGAATTGTAATAATTGCTTGCGTGATTGAATATGTAAAATTTTACTTTTAACAGTTTTTGAATGTTGTTAAATCTACAGAATTAATCATCACTTTGTGCATGAATGAAGTGAATAACAATTCCCAGTGCTACTGTTGTTACATGATTATATGAATATGAAAATTAATTTATTCCAAAGCAAAATTTTTAATGGCATGCGGCGGATACAGTTCACGAACGGATTTTGGATTGTGCAAGAAAAAATGAACAAACAAAGAAATAAAGTAAAAAAAAAAGAAAACGACGACAGCAGTAAGATGAAGAAACAAAGAACGAAAATGATGAGCATGAGCAAGCAGTAAATTTTAAAGAATGTATAATATATGCGCGGATGAAGAGGGAAAAAGAAGAGCAAAAATGATCAGGAAAGAAAATCAGAAAACAGAGACCGAAGAGACAGTGTGTGTGTGTGTGTGTAGTGTCAAAAGCAGTGGAACAATGGATGGATAATAATGAAAACTCCAATTCTACTCTTTCTCTGATAAACTGGAAATGGTCAATGGTCGGTCAAAGCAGAGCAGATTGATCATGTACAAATCAAGAATACAATCAATTACAGAGAATGTTCGACAACAGAATATATATATATATATATAAGATGAAATTTTCAAATTCTTTCCATTCAGCGGATTGTATTGTTATGCAAAAGCAGAAAAAATATGATCAAATTTTTCTTCTCATCAAAGCCAATCCATTTCCATAACTTCTTCTTCTTCTTCTTCTGGGCAGTAAGAGAGAAAAGAGTCAAAAAAAACGAAATAAAATTCAAAATACATGAACAACTAATTAATTGAAAAAGAAAATACAGAACAAATTTTGAATTTCAAATAAACAAGACAGAGCATCATATCGTTGGATATAGTTGTTGGTTGTTCGCATGAGCATTGCATTCATATGCCTAGCTTGAGCGACGAATAGACCGTATTTTGTTTTTCTTTCCAAATTTCTATTTTTCCATATTTCTTTGAGAGGGGTGGGAATTTTTAGTGTCAGTATGGACAATAACGACGACATTTGATCTACATTGTGTAAATGTAAAAATTGAAGAAAAAATCACCGTTTATCTACATACAGCATTCATTCATTCATTGCCTAGGAATATTGTTTCGTTTCAAACGAATTAACGGCAGCATATATGAGTAGAAATGGAGAGAAGGAATAAAAGAAAAAGGAAAAGTATAAATGATGAAAGAGAAAAAGTGAGACGAGGAAGGGCAAAGGAGAGGGGGAAGGAAGGGGAAGGGTAGTTGAGAACAATTGACACTTTTAACCAGGGCTTCTTTGAAAGCGGCCCTGCACTTTGGTTGGTGGCAAAATGTCATACCAATGGCAAGGAGCATCCATAGCAAACAGTGAAGCTTTAAATTCATCGACCATCAAAAAATAACTTTGTTATATATAATGTTGTTGTCAAAACAAACAGAAAGGAAAAATAAAACGAAAAAATAATAAGTAATGGATTATTCTGTTTCATTCAGTGGTATGTATGATGATGATGTATGTGGTGGTCAAAAAGAAGAAAAGAAAAAAAAGAAATTAATAAAGAAAATATGAAAAAATAAAAATATATTCTCTCAAACGGAAAGCTTATTATTTTTACAACGTTCGAGGGGGAAAGTTGTGAAATTTTTCATTGTAAAATGCTGATTTAGCTGCAATGACAAACGTTGCAAATCTTCAGGCGTGGAAAGAAATGCCATTGTGAACAATGGCAAGTTCCATCGATTCGATGAGCCGAGAGGTTGCAAGAAGCATCCTGCCGGCAAAAATGACGCTACGGATGATGGTGATGATGATGAATCCAGAATGTTTGCAGAAGAGGCAGAGGCAGCATTGCGCAACAAAGTCGATTGGAGACGTGCAATCAACGATGCAAGAAGCTGATCATTGCCGCCCTGGTCGGCTCTGCTAGATACAGGAAGCCACTGGTGGTGGGTCGGATGTGCTGTAGTAGAAAACAGACTATTCAATACGGTCGACGGATCTGTGAATTCAAATAAAAAAAAAGAAAAAAACGATTAATAAGGTGAAATTAAAAATAATGAAATGATATAAGCGACGCACTGTTGTAATACTTAACGCTGAGAAGCTGAAGAGGCATATGAATGACAAGCTCTAAGTAGATGAAGAATTCGTTAAGAAGAAGGCAAGAAGACACACACAGAGCAAGCGAGCGAGAGAGAGAGAGATAATAAGAGGGAGAGATAGAAACGAGAGAGAGAAAGACAATGAAGAAAAAAGAGCGCGCAATAAAAATTCCGTTCATGACTGAATTCCTGTACTATAAACTCCTCCTGTATATTGGCAACTCCTAGTAATGGATAATCCCCGCGCTCGGTGGCCATTCTCTCTGCTGGTCGTGGCTTCCAAAGCGACGGCGCTTTTCCACATGTGCATGTGTATAGAGATATTTGGATATGCAGTATATAGATGAGCAAAGACTGGGTGCGCAAAACTTCTAGAGGTGCAAATCTTCCACAACTGTTGTTTTTTCTGCTGCGGTTGACATGTGAATCCTTTTCTTAATTTGTACATCACTCTGCTTGGCCGTTTTTGAACTCGCACATTCACTGCCAAGCAACGTGCAAATCATACGGATAGGCAGATTCACCTGAAGGCGGTTGAATGTATCGGGAGGCCTGAGGATTCGGCTGCATCGCGTGTGTGAACACTTTTTTCTCACTCTCACCCGACACGAGGTACACTTCGAAGAAAAAAAAGATGAATAAAATCATCATAATCACAATCATCATCACAGCATTAACATACAAACAAACGTGTGTGCATATATATGTGTCTGTGTGTGTGCATGTATACACATATATACAGGCAGTGTGTAGCGTGAATGGTGACAAACCAAAATAAAACATTCAACTTACATGTGGGTGTTGGCCGTGTTGGCATACCCATCGGAGATGGATGCTGCAATGTTGTTGGAGTCGGTGGCTGCTGTTGTTGTTGATGATGATGATGTTGATGGTGATGTTGATGCTGTTGTTGTTGTTGTTGTTGTTGTTGTTGTGAAATATCTCCAGAAACAGATAGCATAGATGGTGGTGACATCAGCATTTCCATTGGACACCCACCGTTTGCCACTGTACGCACAGACTGCACATTGGTGACAGAGGATGCGGTATCGTTTGCCAGCAACATGTTAAGCTTCTCATCGGATGTATCAGTTTGTGATCCAAAGATGACACTTCCGTTCTTCTGTTTCGCTTTTTGGCTTCTTCTCAGATGAATCTGACGAGCCATCACCGAGCGACGTTGAGTAACAAGTTGACACTGTATAGAAATTCATTTTAAAAAAGTTTAAAATAAATAACCAACATACTTTATAGCACGCACACTCCTGATATGGGCAAACCTTTTTGTGACCTTTCAAAGGTGGTGGTTCCATGTGTCGTGCATGTACACCGCATCTTGCGCATTTTGGATTTCGTGATTTTCCTATAACGAGACAATTATTTTCACTATAGTTATTGTAAAATTTGTTCAAGAAATTATTGAAAATTTTTAATTAATATCAATAAAAATAAAAGATCAATGAAAACAGTCTATACTACAACAAGGCAAATATCAACGAAATACACTGAGCTGAACATTTTCATGTCAGCAATATTCTCTTCGGCAAACAATAAGAAAATCATTTCTTTCGTGCTAAATCAAATAGTTTCCAATCATTTATGCAAATAAATTTGTTTATTTCTTATTTAAAAATAAGATAGAATAAAGGAAAGAAAAGAATCTTCAACGCTATACATATATATATTTTTTTTTTTCAAAATGATTGTTTAAATAAAATTAAAAATAATTGTATAATAAATAATTTGAATTTTTGTTTCAATTTTGATTTAAAAAAAATAATAATAATAAAAAGAATGGTATAGAAAAAGTTTCTCTTTGGCTTGGAATAAAAATCCAGCAATTAAACTACTGCTACTACTACTACTACTACTACTACTACTACTACTACTACTCCTCTTCTCTATTGCAGAGCAGATGCGGTGTGGTTTTGAGCATGATTTATAAAAGTTTGCAGCATCAATATTGAATGGCAACAATTTGACAATTTTGAGAAAAGAATTATTGAAAAAGTGAACACGCCTTAAAATCTGCCTGCCTCACATCTTCTTCTCATATTGTGTGCATCTCCTATATCAGCACTTTGCCTGAGGGGGAGAAGGGGTAGGAGAGGTATTATTATTCATCTCATTTTGTTTCTTCATTTTTGACTTTCCCTGAATCCCGATGATCCCTGAAACTGCCTTACCCCAGCATGTGGAAAAGTTGCAACAATATTTGCACGACTAGATGCACAAAAAGAGAAATTGCACAGAGAATAAATTTTAAATTGATTTCAAATGTGCGCTTGTCAGCTCTTTTCACTTTTTCTACCAATTTTCACATCTGAATTTACGACGTGAATTTAAAACTTTTTTTTTCCATTTTTCAAAAACATACGCAAATTCTATATTTAAATTTTGCACGTCAAAAATCAGCCAAACGAATTCTGATTTCAAAGAAGGGAAACTAAAGCTAAGATGAAGCATGAAAAAAAAAAAAAAAAGAAAAAGAACTACACAACAGCAGCAGCAGCAACAACAACAACAACAACAATAACACATGTGTGATAGATTGAAGCTGAAAAATTGCAACATGCAAAATTTTGATACATTAGCTGCTTGCTTGCTTGCTTGAATTTACAAAACGTGAATAATAGTAATAATAATAATCAGAATAATATTAATAATAATTTTCAATATATTTTAAGCAAAATCAGATACTACAGTAGAAGAATGATAAAATCAAAAACATAGTTTAAAAAAGTGCTTTTTTACTTCTTTTTCTGCAACAATAAACAAAATGTAAAAAAATACAATTCAATAAAAAGGAGAAAAAAAAAGAAAAACGAAAAAAGTATGCTTTTCACAGTTTGAAGAAAATTTGGAATAAAAAAAGTTTTCAACAAAAATTTGAAACAACAACACTTTGCAGATGACCATTTTTGCAATGGAAATAAAAATCTCTATGACATTAAAAAAAAAAAAAGAAAGAAAATTCCATTCATCTACAACAGCAACACAAATTCACAGCAGCATATATGGCCCAGTGGACTACTAAATTCAATTTGTACATATTTTTTAAGAATATATTTTTATATTTATTATTATGCATATTTATTTTATTAATTGGAACAACCAAGTGTTGCTTTTTAATAAATAAAAAAGTAAATTTTTGATTGTATATAAAATTTATGATCATACAAAAAGTTGAAATATGATTTTCCAATTTTCGCCTGTTGTTGTTATTATTGGCTTTTGTTCTCGGATTGGATTATAATAAAATTGAAATTTGAAGGTGAATAATTATTATTGCTAGAGTAAAGCCGACGGCATTTCAATTGGAAAGTTCAACAATTTAAATAATAAATCAAAAGAAAAGATGAAGAAGCATTTGTGTCAAAGTAGAACAGCAACTTCTTGGAAGAAGCTGAAATTTAAAGAAAGCGCTTGCACAAAATGATGATAATTTGTTTGTGCACGTTGCAACAAAATGATTTGAAAATTGTCATTAAGCTTAAAAATTTAGCTTGGATAATTTTGTGTTTGATGAATATATCTGTCAATTGATGTGAAAGAACAAAAAAAAAGTCAAAGATAATGAAAGCACCGTTTGACATGAACTACCGGCTTTGGGTTTTTCAAAATTTCCTCAAGCGAAATTTTCTCACAAAGAGGAAGAAGAATAGAATCAGAAAATGAAAAATGTTAGCCCAACTGACGCGTTGTCATTGGCCCATACAACCAAATGTACTTTTTGGCCATTTGAAAAATAAATTACCACCATCATTTTGTTGTTAATCTGTTGCCCATTTATTGAAAAAGCTTTAAAAGTATGCATATATATATGTATCTTATGAAGAAGCTGAAAGTAGCGTGCGAAAAATCTCCTACTTTTATTTCTTTTGCTATATAACACTACTTTAATGCTGCTATTGCAACATTAAACTGCTACTGCTAGTTGCTGATGTTGTTGCTGTTGCATCCAATCTCTCTCTCTCTCTCTCTCGTGATGAGAAAAAAAAGAGAACAAAAGAAAAAAAAAGTTTCACCAAATGAATACCAAAACTGCTTGCTGATGCTGCTGTTCAAAATTCTGATAACATAACACAAAAGTTAAGAAAATGTATCTTTTCAAAAATGTATTTTAAATTTAAATCTGCTTTTTTTCAACAATCAATTTATGCAAAGTTATTTCAACTTATTATCATAAGTTGAAAAATATTAATTAGCTGTTCAAATCAAAAATTTAAAATTGGTTGAAATTGAAAAAAAAAATTAAGAAGAGTAAATAAATTTATTAAACCAAATTTTACACATGCATCACCTTGGCATACAGACCTCGTTTGTTCAAATTGGAAACAATTACAAGTTTAATTTTGCTGTTTAAAAAAAAGAAAAATGTCATCAATACTCAAAATTTAAACAAAAATCTTTTTCAAAATTTACAAAATTATCCTTTAAACCTAGTTATAAAAGTTTCAGTCAACTACTTTGAAAATTGGACTTTATACTTTTCACAGTTTAGATAGTACATTGTAAAATTGCAACATTACATTAAATTACTACTGGCATTTGTTGTGTTATTTCGAACAAAAATATTATTAATAAAAACAACAATGTTCAAAGAAAGAAATTATCATCTATATCTCACGAGCTTTTTGTTCTTCAACAATGAAAATGTTTAAAATTCTCGTTAGAAATTATGATAATTTTGAAGACAATTTCTGACAAACAAACCAAAACTATACAATTGTTCATATTCATACATGTGTCATGGATAATTAATCTCTGCCAAATGTGCATGCAGTACATAATTATAATTGAACAATCGACGAACAAAACCGCTCAAAGAAAGCCCATTACTCTGCAAATTATATAAAACTATAAACTGCAACAAATAACAAATCAACCAAAGCATTCTATTTTTCTTAAAATTTAAAAAATTGCCTTTCAATAATTACAACAAAAGTGGTGGTAGATTTGGAAAAAAAAAATTTTTTAAGAGAAAATTGCAACTTGCTTAAACACGCATATTATACATATTTGAATAAATTGAATAAAAGTAAACAAGATAACAATCTCAAAACAAAAATAATAAATTCAACCGTAAAAAAAGAAAACTGAAACGATTAACAAGTTTCAATTTGGCAAATTGCATCAAAAAGTGTCAGTTATTATCAAATATGCTTTTTGAAATGAAATTGCAATGCAAATCTGATCGAGTACACAACGCAGTTTGGCCACGTCATCGTTGCTTCTTTTCTACAGATTGTTCGATGAGGTGAATGTGGCAATAAAAAAATTAAATATTAAATTTTTTTCCAAAATTATTATCATTGTTGACGTCAACTATACACATTCACTGTATATGCAAACAATGTTCACTGCAATTTAGGTAGGAAAGTAAGTAAGTAAAGCTAACTATCATGGCTGTCAAGCACATATATGTATGTTATTATATTATAATCAAAAATTGCTTACGTTTGTGGGTGATTCGACCTGCCGCTTCACGGTCACTACCGTTTGATGAAGAAGATGAAGAGCCAGGCTGTTGGGAGCGTTCACATTCGCTGTTGATTTCCCGATTAAGCATCTTACGCCGTTCAACTAGCACACATTGTACACATGTGCAACTGGCCCATTCGCAGAAACGTTTGTGCCCTTTTCTGGCAACCTCTTTGCCATGATTCAAGCAACGCTGACAATGATAAGTACGCATGGGCGCTTTGACAGCCGCACGTTGGATAGGCGATGCAGGCGTGGTCATGAGTGCCGGCTGAGGCGCGGGTGGAGCCGGCGCCTTGAAGTCGATCATTGTTGGACTGGTGGTGGTGGTTGTCGTGGGACCGGCAGGGGCGGCGGCGGCGGCTACAATCGACTGATCATAATGACAACGAGGTTCCATGCTGATTCTGCCGCTGCTGCGGTCGGTATTGTTGCCTTCGACAACGTATGGCAACGTGCCGTCGGATGTGAAAAATGAGAAACTACCCGCCGCCGCCCCAGCCGCCGCCTGACGCCCACAGGCTTGTTGGCCAAAAAACAACGGCGAACTCGACGTCGAAGACACGGTTGCCGCTTGTAATCAGCTTCACCACAGCAAGATTTAATAACTGGAGAAGCAAAAAGTTGACGACCAGAACCTGGGATGCTGAATCCCACGACCGGCGTTGAAGTTCAATTCACTGGATACCGGGCACACAACGCACAGAGCACACACAACAAACGGCAGCACAATCGCCGGCAAATTGCGAGAATGTACAACAAGGCTAGAAAAAAAAGAGAGAGAAAGCAAGAAAATGATAAAAATCACCACCACGACCGCAGATCCAAACAGACGCGACTTGGATGAAATTTTATTGGTCAACTAAATTGATTGGTCAGATCAACATTTTCCAACCGTATGGCCACGCGGGCAGCAAGCGAACGAACGCTAACGACTGTTCTCAATCACCCTCTCTCTCACTCTCTCTCTCTCTCTCTCAATATCTCCTATCTCTGACCAGGCGAACTAACACAAACATACGACCACGTTGACGCCAATTGGCAAATATCTTTCTCACCTATGGATTGTCCATTGACGGCTGGCCAAATTTTGCCATTATTCACAAATGAATTATTTTACACAATAATCATCTACATACACACGCGTTATATGTGTGTGTACGTATGATTTTGGTTGATTGAATAAGAAATCAAGAAAATTTACAATTCAAACAATCATTTTAAAAACGCTAGATCGAATATATATACATATATCTCGTATTCGACGTACATTATTATTATTATTATTATTATTATTATTCGACTCGTCGAATGAACCACAGACAATCAGTATGCAATTTTTGTTCCACACATGGCAAACACACACACACACACACGCTAAAGCTTAAAAAGTGAAAACACTGAAAAAGAAAAACCAAATTCTCCAACTGACAAACCAATATGCACATTGAATTGAAGAAACAAATTCAATCAAATCTATGATTATAAAAAAAAACTTTTTTACCAAAAGAAAAATATATTATAAATTACAGAGCAATTATTATTCTTATTGAAATAATTGTTGAAATTAATATGCGTCGTGTGATCAGTGTTGGTAGTGTTGGGTTTGGGCGGTTGAACAAGAATTGTCTGAAAGAATGAAAAATATGATAATTTAAAAAATTTACAACGAATAAAAAGAAAAAATGAAAGAAGATATATATATACCTTGCAAATGAATCCATTACGTGCAACACGAACAATGAACGAAATATCTAAAATATACATTATGCAAAATAAAATACCGTGTAAACTAAGCATATATATATATATATATTTGATGCATGCAAATTTGAAATTTTTTGCTTGATGAAAAAAATTTTTAAATACAAAAAATTTTCCAATCAACGCAACAACACGACAAGTATAAATTTTGTAATAATGATGCTTTCCCACGGTTCTGATGCCTCTCGCCTGGGAAGGCGGCAGACGTTTTGCGTGTGCAGTGTGCATATGAATTAATTTTCTGTTGATTTTGACGTCAATGAACACATTAATTAAAGAAAAGAAAGCAAGACAGAAACTGAGAAAAAGAGGGAAAATGTTCAGAGATTACAGAAAACAATGATGCATAATTTCACATCAATGTGTGCAAATAATGCTTTTTTAGCATCAAACTAACAAAAACAAAAAGCAAACAAAATTTGAAATTGCATTTCAAAAGATAATTGAAAAAAATACTCAAAAAGCATATAAATCAAATAAATTAATAACAACATTGTTAAAATGGACAATGCATATATACATATATATATATTGCCTAATACAGTTGTTGGTGAAGAGGAACAAAATGAACATTTTGCTTCAGTTGGAACATGCGGACATGTGTAAAACATCTCAAATCACATTATTCATTGTTTAATTAATTTTTCAACGGAAATTCTTTTTTTTAATAAATCAATACAGACGTACAAATATACAGCAGCAGTGTATTAGTTGGGTGGAAAAAAAGAAATATTCATCAGCTTTCACGTGTACACGAATACATTATTAGCTAAATATACAAAATATCCATAGCTTGAGATGATGAAAAATAAAAAAAGAAAAAGCAAACATTGAATGAGATTTGGGAAAATGTTTGTGTTGGTCGTTTATGCTTTTCATACGCTTGTCGATTGGATTGCTGCAGCAAATTTTAATTGTTTCTCTTTTTCTCTGTTGCTATTATTGCTAAAGCTATGCTATACCTTAATCGAAATGTTCAATTTAATCAACACCACCACTCAGTATACATGAGGATGTACAAAAATATATATATTTATGTGCATGTCTGTGTCTGTGTACGTAGGATTGTATAATTTAATAAAGAGGCAATTTTTTTTTCATTTTTCAAATAACAATCTCATAAGAAATAAAAAACCAAAAATTAAATTAAACTTAATGTTGAAACAATAATTTTCTGTCTTTTTCTTCAAACAATTGAATTAAATTTGAAAATTGAGTACAAATAACTGAGAGAGAATTGTTGAACAAAATTTGTGAAAATTTTTTAAATTTAAATTTACATAATAAAGCAGAATAAAAGTGCTCGAATGAATCATTGAAAAATGTATCAACCACTTTTCAGTGAAGAGAGAGAAAAAAAGAGATGAAGCTTAAAAATAGTATAAAATTGTTGGAAAAATTTTACTTTTTTGAAATTTGTATCTCCTAACAAAAAAGCTAAAAATAAATAAATGCATAACCTGACTAGTGAACAGTTGCTAAATTTAGCTTTGCAGCTAAACAGAAAAGACGTTATGGAGAAGAGGAAGAGAAGGATGCAAGCAGGATGAGATGAATGAGGTAAAGGAGAAGGAGGAGGAGGAGGAGGAGGAGGTTGAAAATGCAACTTTTCACTTGACGACGCTTTTAAAGTGCAGCCAACTGCACTTCCATAAATCTCACAAAATTCAACTATTTTCCGCATTCAACGCGTGTCCAGACTTATTCTGTTGTAAAATATATTTTCTCTGGGAAAAAGCAAAGAAATGCGTCAGTTGACTCTTAAAAGTAGAAAAACTAAAAATTCAAATCTCCAAGTGGAAACAATTTTCCATGCTATAAACATATACATATACAAATATATATATGTATATATTTGTGTGTGGTATGCTTTTTTTTCTATCACACGCAAAATGTAATTGAAAATCTATTTTTGAATTTTTTCATTGTTTCCATTCAACATTTTCACGCTTGAATGGGGTGGGAAAAGCTTGGATAAGAAAGCAAGAAAGAAAAAACAACAACAACAACAACAAAAATAGCAGCAGCACTGCTAGCAAGCATTCATTACATTTGAAGCCTGTTGTAAACTTACCATGCAACATTTTAATGCTTTTCTGAAACTTATACACTTGAAAAAGTGGCAATTTTTGAAACAACAACTAACAAAACATTTTATTCATAAAAATATTTGAAAAGTATCATCTGCAAGAACGTGGGATGCAATTTTTAATAATTATTCCATTTTATTCGATTCAAAATTTGAAATCAAACTTTTTAAACTACACACAAAACGACAATATTCATATTTTGAAAAAAAAAGGATTTTTTTGTTTTTCAACTAGTATTTTCAACTGACAACAACAGACAACAAGCAATTGAAACTGACAATTAATTAAAATTTTGATTATTTTTGTTTATTCAAATGAACAGATGAATTTTTCTTGAAAAATTAAAATTTTATTGATATATATATATATATATATATATATACATATCATTAGTAAAAAATTGCCGCCTTTCTTGAATAATTATAAATAAATCATCCAGAGAATGATTGTTTTGTTTCGCTTTTTAATTAACCATATTGCTTGTTAACTGTAATCATCAAAACGGAAAATAAACGTCTACAATTTTTGAACATGCTAAACTGGTTATAATAGAATTTATGAAAATTTCAACTGTCTAATTCAAATCGACAATTGAACAATAATATTTTAAAACTGTTATCATAAATATAATTCAATATAAAAAATTATTATTGTAATTTCTTTTCACACACATCTTATTTCAGTATTTCTCGATTGAGTTGAGTATTCCATTACAAAATATGAATAATACAACAATTTCAAAACTATTTGATTAATAAGAATTTTTATCAAATTTTCAATATATATATATATATATATAAGCATCAATTTTATACATTTGATATCTGTCATTATGAAAAAGTGATGTACAAGAGAATGTACGGTTCAGGAACAAGTTCAAAATGCACTACAAGCACAACTGCCACGTCCACATGCTGTTATACAGATGTTTTTGGTTTTAATGAATGAAAAATCAAAAAATTAATATTTATATGTATTTTTATGAATACAGGAACAATGGTAAAGTGGAAAATTGTTGATGGTCATCAAAAAAAAAAACAAAATGCTTGATAGAGTTTTGCAACAAAACACGTTCAGCAAAACACATCAGATAAGGCTGATAAATGATAGAGCGATTTTCATTAATTCTTTTTTAAAAATTATATGCAATTTCAAATGATAATTACAACTACAATTATCATGATCGCTGTCAACATAAATACAACGATAAATAGCAATAAATCGTCGGTTTTTTCTTCATTTAAATTTCAATCACAATTGATTGCTTTTCATTTGAATATTAAGAGAAAGTGAGAGAAGAATAAAATATTATAATTATTTTCAATTAATCATTGACTGATGATTTGTGGAAATGAGCCTGAAGACAGAGGAAACAATAAAGGAAGTGAAAAGATATAAAAGACTTGTTTCGGCGCAAAAATGATCTATATCTAGCCGCTTCGACCTGCTTTATTTGCTTAAAATGAAACAAACTTTGACATGCAAAAGTGAAAAATTAGCAATCAACACCACATTCAATTTAAATGAATAAATATTTAATGAATTTATAACGATCAAAAATTGTAAATTGTGATGTTCAATTTTTTTATAACAAGTTATTTTCGCGTTCACATTCATATACATGTATAGATTATTGAAAATTATTTTCCATAAATAATATATATATTTATTTATTTATAGATGAAAGCATGTAATCAAAGGGAAAATCAAAAATTGTTAAGTTGCCGCCGTTGACAAAGATGGATAAGATGAAGAAATAAAAAATTAGCAGTCAAAATGCGCTGCTGTCAACGACGACGCTTCTTCCCTTTCTCAGTCAGTCAGCCAGTCAAGTCAAGTCAAGTCAAGTCACATCAACGCCCTTCATTTCCGCCCAAAATGGTTCAAATTTTATTCAAAAAAAAAAAAGAAGAACACGACAAAATTTGTTAAAATTTAAAGCATATATTAATTTAAAACTTAAATTAATAAATAAATATTTATTTAAAAGAAAAAAAATAGATTTTGAAAAAAAAAATATATATAGAGAGTCGGAGAGAGAAAGGAGTAGAATGATTTTTATTTTATTGAATTCTCGACCCAGACGAGACAATTTCTTTGGGTATTGTTTAATCAAAAATTTAATTATCAGTTACATGACCATTACGGAACCATAGGAGCGAGCCGCTTTGGATCCAGATGAATTGATTTGATGATGATGATGATGATCATTTGAAAATATTCACACACACAAACATACAAAACATACAGCAACACCACATGGGAAGAAAAAAATTTTTTTCATTAAACATAAACCAAGTAATATTTTTTGATAAACATAATAAATGGATGAAAAAATTGTTTAAAATTAATATCCCAAATTTATAAATGAAAAATGAAAAACTTACTTTATGATGAAAGAATTCATTTTGTTTAACATGGAAAAAGCAAGCAGACTGAGAAAGAGAAAATAAATTTTTAGCTTCCAATTTAGCATTTCTTTCAACATGCGGTTGCTCTTTATTTTCTTACTTTGTTGTTTTTTTATTTTTTTGCTATGGAAGAAGCATCAGCATCAGAAGCGCAGGTAGACTTGTAGTTGGGGTTAGTTTGATCATGCATGTCTGCTGTTCTTCCTTTGCTCAATAGATGTTAGCAGCTACTAAAAACTACTACCAGCATCATTTCTTACTAACGACAAGGTAAGCATGCGATAAGCAGCTTATCGCATAAACCGTAAGCTGACAGGGTGCAAGCAATGCAAACATTGGAAGAAGTCAGCAAATGTGATTTTTCAAACCAAACTGGCAACAAACTGGCAATAAACAACAAATTTAAGCATAATTATTTCCACATACACACACAAAATTTCATACAATACACAAATATACAAATATATATATATATATATATATATATATAATTTTATATACATCTCATCTAGAGATAGTGAATAAAGTTGTTGATGCAAAATTCCCATCAAATTTATGCAAATTTTTTTAAAAATTATTGTAAAATCCAAAAAGAAAAAGACATAATTTTAAATAATTTATTGCTCTTTTCTCACTAGATATTCAAAATTTTACAAAGCAAAATTTCCCAATAAATTTTTATTTCCCCCTCTGCCAACTGACTATACTGTCCGGACGCGTTGTTGTGTCTGTGTTGTGTTGTTTACCGAAGTCAAATCATTTAAAAGCATACCACATACAACGGTCACATTTTATTCAAAACAAAATTTCATACTTCAAATTATACTTTTCTTCTTTCTTTCTTGTTCACTTTATTAATCATGCAAATGGAAAGAATAAAAATTACAATTCCACTAGCACACTATTCTTCTTTAATATTTTCATTTTCTTTATGTATATTTTTTTAATTAATATAAAATCAGTTTTCTTTTTTTTTCTCTTATACTGGATAAGTTCATATTTGATAAAAAAAAGAAAGAAAGAAAATCATAATCAGTACTCATATTTCAAAGCGTATCAACAGTTATTTGAAATCAATTTTCGCAAATTTAATAATAATTCACAACACAATATTAGTTAATTTTCATAATTGAACAAAAAAAAAGAAATATAATTTTTAATCAAACACTGCTATTATCAAACGAAAAAATTTACATAAATTTTAAAAGTCTCAGAAAAGATAATGATAAAAAAAATGTTTCTCTGAAAATCATTTTTTATCAGTAAATTTTTTTCATTCTACCAATTACATTGTCAATATAATTTCAATAGTAAAAAAAAAGGAAATGAAAATTAAATTAATAATAGTTCAACATTTATTCTGTACACGATTCGTATGAATGAATAAGTTATTACGCTTCTTCTTCTTCTTCTTCTTTTTTTTTATCATTTCAATTTGCATAGATTGTGTGGAAGCAAAATGAGATGAAGACTTTGCTGAAATGAAATGCAATACTGCTGTGCTTTTTGCAAAAGAGTTGAATGAAAAGAGTGAAAAACAAAATACCTTAGCCAAGTTTGAAAAATAATATTTTTTTTCAATTCAAAGCTATATTCATTAGCTAATGTTTTTTTTTAGCATCAGCTATTCTCCACCTAGCGCATCTCATTTATTCAAAAATGAAAAATCAATAGCAAAAAAATCAGCAAAAATCAATTGCACGCAGCAGGCATGGATGAGATTAAAGTTACAAAAAAAAAGAAAAAGAAAAGCCGACTGACTTTGCTAGCTGTTGATTAGTAAAATTTGAAAAAATCAAAAAATTATAATAATGTTGAAATTTTGCAGTTATATTTTTTGGCGAACGTTGACAACAAGCGTGAAAAAAAGTATAAAAGCAGAATTTGACTAATGCTATAAATGAGAATATGATTTTCAAAAAAAAAATGAAAAAACGACCAAAAAGCATGCCGTCTAGAAAACAAACGACGCAGTTGTGTTCACTTGACATCTTTCCAGACAAATCAACCGTGAGGGTAATAAATTTTCCATCTTACCCACACACACACACACACTAAACTCACACACCAATATAAATATAAATATATATATATATATCTATCTATCTATCTATATACCAACCACCACCACCCTTTTAGTTTTCTTCTTTTTTTTTATTTTAATAAGTGAAAAAATTTCATATTCAACAATAACAACAAAAAAATAAACAAATACGATCTGTTTTTTTTCAACTGACAGTATTCCAATAACATAAAACAAAAGAAGGAAAAGATTACTGTATTTTTTGTTTTTTATATATATTCAAAAAACAAAATATATATATATATATCAATGTATATTGATTATTGATATGCTGCAAAGTTGAAAACATTTCAAACACGTAGACGAGACAAAAACAACGATCAAAAATTATTGCTATGCATGCTATGTGGAAAATCATGTTGAAAAAAAAACGAAAATCACCAAATTGTTATCCAAAATCGAACTTCTATACAATTGGTTAGTTTGATTCGGCCGGTTGATCAATAAATGAATAAATAAAACGAGGCAATTTGCTTGCAATGGAAAAGTTTTGATGGTCAGTTGGAGAGAGAAAAGATTTTCGATTCGACAAATTAATGTGCAATCAAATTGGTCACCGGCGGCGGTTGCGGATCGTCGATCACGTTTTTGGTCAAAAGTTGGTACTGTGTAATTTCAAATATTCTCAACGTCAAAAAAGCCAAACACGAAACTTCATCATCCAACATATCTTGCAATTGATGAATTTAAATTTGTTTGTTTGTTTGTTTGTTTGTCTGTGTATTTTGGGATTTTCAGATCGTTGATGTTTTATTTATTTTTGCCACAATTGCATGCGGCGATTCAACTGATGTTCGGGTCAATTTCAAGTCATAAATTTCACTGTGGATGTTCAATTGGCGTCCAAAAGAATTAATTCAAAAGTGAATTTTACGAGGCCAAGTAAAAAAGGACAAAAAAATTGAAGAGAAAAATCAAAATCAAACAGAACAATAATTACAGAATAATAAATGAATTAAAAATTTTGTTGTTTTTAGTAGAAGTTGAAATATTGTTGATTTTCAAGTTTATAAAAAAATAATTATTCCAAAATGAAGATGCTCGTGAATATAATCTTTCTACTTGATATATTACAGTATTAAATGAATTGAAATTTCGTATGAGAAGAAAAACCAACCAAAAAAAAAAACATATTATTATCTGCATAGCGTAGCATTTTGAAATAAATAAATAAATAAATCATTTGGAAAAGTCTGAAAAGTGCAAACATCACCGATAACGTGAAGTTCTGTGTCTGATCAAGGTAGTGAGAAGAATCAACATGGAACAGAAGAAATCAATAACAGTTTCATTGTCCAAGCAATTTTTGCTTGCATGCGCGCAACTGGGCAATGTAGCTTGCCATTGAGACGGCCCAAAAATAGCTGAAAGCATGCAATTTTTAACTTCCTCTTAAAATGCCTAATTATCAGCTCCACCCATGCCCAATATTCTACAATGACGACGACGACGATTCTATTCTACTACAACTTTTGTACAACTATTTTTCACCTACAAAATATCTCCTACTTTACACCCGTCTGTCAGTCAGTCAGTTAGTAAGTCAGTTTGTCTGTCTGTCTGTCTGTCTGTCTAGGCAATAATTTATTGTAATTTTTTCTTGTTTCATTTGCCCAAATTAGTAATTTTAAAACAAGTAACCAAAAACACGAAATTATTCAACAATGTTCAACAGGTATTATTTCATATATTTAAAAGAAGTAATAAAAATTGATTAATTGTTAATAATCATGTCAAAACTGATTATCAATTTACAACGACTAGATCTGATTATATATGATCATCTACTTTGAAAACTCCAAAATTTCAATCCGATTACACGTGAAAAAAAACACCTTATATACATTTTTGCGTTGATGAAATTTACACAATTATACGTACGTATATGTATGTTTTTATGAAAGAAAACAACCATGACAACATGTTGTATAATGTTAAATTTTCTCAAATTGTGCATTGCATAATGTTTTTTATGGAGAATGTAAAATTGAGAATTCATTTTAAAAAAAAAATTTGCTTACCCAATTTTTGTCAAGATGCAACATGTAGATGTACGAATAAAAACGATAAAGCAGAAGAGAGTATAATGATGATGATGATGATGATGATGGCACTGAGAGTGAATTGGAGAAAGATGAGATGCAAGTTTACGATCGGTATTCGACCTCCGTGGCACCACAGGCGGGCGTGCAGGGCTTCTTGACACCCAATTGCAACCGGCAACCAGTCCTGTCACAAAGAACGATCAGACGATTTAGCCTACAAAAAGGCCGTCAATTTACGCGCTTAATTTATGGTCTATGCTCTCATCGGCTAGCAAATGAATAGAAAAGGAATTTTTGAATATGGAAAATTTAGAAAATAAACAAACAAATAAACAAAAGAAATTGTCAAGCTGGGAAAGGATATTTTTCCCACGAATTTGTGCAGTGCAGTGCACGGACGTTTCTCACCGTCGTCGTCTGCTGGTGTGAATCTTCTTCGACATGCTCTTTTTTTTTGTTACCTTGCAATTCATTCACAGGATACATACAACCCACGCGTCTGACTGAGACATTGCTGACTAATGACCACCACTGCCCATAGGATATTTAAACATCCGGAAATGTAAAAAGCCGACAGATTATTTATTCTGAAGGCTCTTCTAAAGAGACAGAGAGAGAGATGGAGAGAGACAGAGGGGAAAAAAAGGGAAAAAAGGAAAGCAGAAATCAATAGTGCTGCAACTGCGACGTTTACAGCGTCACATTGGCAAGAGCAAAAGCAAAAAAAAAAAATTAAAATAACATGAACAGTTAATTGTCCATCTAATGAAACCGTTGAACGCGTGTTGAATATCAACTTGATTCCAAAAGTCACAGAGAGAAGGAAAAAAAACCCCCCAACCATATACCAAATAAAGTCTCCAAAGGGAAAAATTATTGAAAAAAACGAAAAAGACATTAATGTGAAAATGCATTTATTTATTTATTTATTTATTTTTGTTGTTTTTTCAATAGTACATCACTTAAAAATGATTTATATATAAATTTTCATGAAATTATTCAATGTGTAAAAAGAAATGCAGATCCGATGGCAAGTTGTTGTTTTTCCTTTTGTCTTTTAATGTGAATTAAAAGTTTTAATACAAATAAATATTAAGTTTTGTCAATTTATAATGTGAAAAAATTTTCATTTTGGACAAAAAAAAAGCTTGCCTGTGATTGGAATCGGAGATGAAGACGCATCGTAGGAAAAAAGAAAATGGCAACGATCGTTGAAATTAAAAAAAAACATAATAATTAACCGACAGAAATTAAGTTCAATTTTCTGAATTAAAGTGAATATGAAGAAAAAAAATGAAAATAGATAATTTGTGAATTATTGGATAAAGAGAAAAATTGTTGCTTCTTGTGGAAAAAAAGATCTCTCGGTTGAGATCAAAGAAAAAATAAAATGACAAACCAATCAATTAAATTTTTTGTATTTATTATTTTTCTCTTGGCTAACAATATAAAATTGTAAAGAACAAAAAAAAAACTGCATCTCAGACACACACTCAGACACTGTTGTTGAGGGGGAATTATTGAAAAAGACATACCGTGAACGCGAAAGTTCTAGGTATATTGATAAATGATGTTCGTCTTGTTCGAGGTAAACTTCTTTCAATCTGCAAAATGTAACGCAAATTTTGAACATTTTTCATTGTTCAAAAAAAAGTGTTAATGTTCTTTTGTAATTAATCTTTCCAAATTTTACAGTAAGAAATGTTGAGTTCAGCGTGAGCGAAAAAACAAAATCA
This sequence comes from Trichinella pseudospiralis, assembly GCA_001447645.1. Lineage (NCBI taxonomy): Eukaryota > Metazoa > Nematoda > Enoplea > Trichinellida > Trichinellidae > Trichinella > Trichinella pseudospiralis. The sequence goes on from JYDV01000023.1 coordinate 290,930, forward strand.
AAACAAATCCCCCGAAAAAGAAAAAGTGAGAACAAATTTGAAAAAATTACGGTAGACTGACTGATCATGGTGAGATTTGAATAGAACAAAAAGTTTTATTTTGCATCGTTTTATTTTTGAAATTAAAAATCCAATCATTCTCACATGAAATATTATTAAAATTATGATTAATTTATTTAAAAAGAATTTTTTTTTCTTTGAAATTCTATAGAATAAGAAAAATCCAACCCGTTTGATAAGACCGGCTCAGTTTGGGGAAGTGTTAAATCACTGACTATTTGCATCAAATCGGAACAATTCACTTTTTGTACAATAAATTAACAGTACAGTGGCGTGGCCTCGACAAACAGGCGCGTTCCATTTCTTCCATCATCAGTGACAAAAATTAACAGCACCATCTTCTTCTTTGGTAAAATACATATATATATATATATATATATATATATATATATAGCTATGCATAAACTGAAAGAAATGCATCAATGGTTCCATCACTCTCAAGTTCAAACTTAATCAATGTTGTTAAATATTGGTTTTGATATTTTATTTTTTTAAAAAAAGTAAATATTTAAATTTTCAATCATTTTTCACCACACCTAGCTCAGCAAATTTTGTAAAAATTGCTCATCAATGAATTCTGAACACTGTCATATATCAAAATAACGGAACACGTAGATATTCCTTGAACAAAACATTCCGCTTATTTCAATTTGAAGAAAAAATTATTAAAATTTTCATAATAATTTTCTATCATTTCAACATTTTGAAACAAGTCAGTCTAGTTTTTGAAATGTACATTTTGTACAACATAAGTACAGTAATAAAATTCAGACTTAAAAGTCAGCAGAAGAATAGCAACTTGAATTGAATTGAAATAAAAACAAATAAACAAACACATAAAAAATGTAATAAATATGTAATAGATGAAAATGGTTTTGTTAATTTTTTGAATAAATTTATAAAAAAAAACAAAAATTTGGTTCGCCGTGATCGCATCTATTGAAATGATTGGAAAATTTCAACAAAAAAAACAACAACTACGTTTCCACCAAGTATGACGATAAAATTCCAGTTTACACTTTGGAAATAATTTTTTTTTTAAAGTAAATAAATAAATAAATAAACATTGTCAATTTTTCGTTCGGTTAATCTGCTCGTGCACAAGGGTCGTTTTGTTTCAACAATGGACAATACAATGCAGTGGAAAATTTCAATTTTAATTAAATTAACAAAACATTTCAAACTTTTTGAAAAATAAATTTGAACGTTTCTTTTTGAAAATTATATTATCTCTTTTTTTAAAAAAATGTTAATCTTAGTTTAGAATTTTCAAAGGTTAATCACCTTTAAATCATTTTAAAATTTAAAAAAAGTGCAGGTCTAATTTTTCTTTTTGAATCAAATAAAAAAAAATTATTTCAAAGAAGTATTTGATAAATTTAAATATACAAAACTGAAAAATAATATTTCAAAAATTATCGACGTTTGAAATGTTGCGAAAATGTTCACTCATTGAATTTGCATTATTCACAGAATAATATTTTATTCTCGTTCCGCCGGGTGCAAGTCAGTGATGTGCCGGAGTGAGAAAGTTTTAAGAAAAAATAGTCAAACGTCTGATCATGGCTAGCAACTGTTCCAAATTGACGTCAAAAAGAACAAAATAACACACCAAGTTTGTTTGTGGATTAGAAAAAAAAACTACATTTCACAAGATGGAGATGAGCCAAAAATAGAAAAATGGCAAAAAATTTAATAATCCCAACGTGACAATGTTGAAAATTCAAAAATTTTCAACCAATCTGTAATAATATTGTCCGCTTGTGTTTGCTTTGCAGAATTTGAAAATTGTTTTTTTTTTTTCAAATTTGCAAAAAAAAACTACTACAACTAAAATGATTGTTTCAAAATATGGCATACTGTAAAAATAAGAATAATTTGCATTTGTTCGTTTAAAGTTTAACTTTGAAATTATTCTTATTACAAAATTGAAAACAAATAAAAAAAAAAAACAAGCACGTCAAATGAAAGAAAATTTTCTTATCAGACAAATTACTCATTTTAATGCGTACTTCAAAATATTGATTCAATTCAAATTGATAAAGTATGTCTTCTTTCAATATGCTTATCACTGCATGTAGAATTCAATTTCACCATTTCATTTTGCTAAAATCATATATTAATACAGACAAAAAAAAGCATCATTATTGCATCTATGTCTTCGGCAACAACAACCTTTAATCAAGGTAAAAATTTACAAATGAAATCTGACCAATTTTGTTTTCCTTTACAATTTACCATGAACAGCGCACGGAAAATATTTTATTAATATTAATTTATCACAAGCCTCAACCTGAAGTCATTCAATTTCAATAATAAATTAGTTTATGAAAAAAAATTGAAATGGTTTGTAAAGTAATTTGTGATAAATAAAACTATTATCGATCAATTGGAAGTGAAATAAATTTAAATTCAAATTTCAATGAAAACTTATCAACTATAAAAAATAATGTTGAAAATTCTGACTGCATTTATTGGAAAAGGTTGACAAAAATAGAACTAAATAGTGAACAAAAAGTTACAGTAATGTTAAAAATATGTTTCTTTTCTGTTCTGTTTATTTATTTATTTATTTATTTATTAAATTTCAAACGCCAGACGTTCCGGTCGCTTTTATCTTGAGTTGATCGATCAAAAGCTGATCAACAACAAGTGAATCTTACAATGTAGTCAAAAAATTCCAATCGCTTGCTTCTATATCGAGTTGATAAAGCAAATTCATTTCTATCAATTGTTCATTCAAATCCAAGTGCTCTGCATCTTTGGCCTGTTAAAAATTACCCAAATGTTCAAGTGGCAATTTTTCTCACACACATACACAGAACACAGGAATGGAAGTTCAAAAATAAACATGTACACAAAGCAAAAAATCAATTGTCCATTTTTTTTTCTTATTATATTTATAATTTAAACATTCCTAAAATTTTAAACAAAAATATCAAAGAGAATAAATAAAATTTCACTTTTCTTTTTATTTAATAATTTTAAAATGAAACTGATACGAGTGGGCGTGAGGTTTTTGAGGGAAAAAGTTTTTTGCTCGTTCGAATTTAAAAATCAAAGAATCAATTCAAACGCATCAAACTGCAAATGCAAAATGTAAAAAAAGAGTCGAATTTAAACAAAATTAAAAAATATATATTTTAAAAAGCAACAAAATTAATAGCAAACTTCAACGTGCAATGCCGCTTACAGTCGATTGTCTGTTTGTCTGTCTGTCGGCTTAAATGTAAATCCAATAAAGCTGCAGCTGAACAAAAACGGAGACAAATTATTCATTTAAAAAATTTAAAATTGAATTTCACAAAAGTTTTCAAAAAATTATGATATTTTATTTTTGAAATAAAAATTCCGCTTACCAACAACACAGAATTGGAATTATCAATGAAAAATTATTTTTAAAATTTCCGTACAAAAATAGCTCATCAATCAGTGCAGTCATTTCGGTGATGTGGAACGCTTGACGCGATGGAAGAGAGAAAAAAAATTTAAAAAAAAACCTCAGCATCAAATTCATCGATTCAACTGTCAACTATAAATGTGGAAAAATATTTCACAAATTGGTGATAAAAAGTGATTGTTCATTTTAATATTTTCTTCAAAAACAAAACTATATATATATTTGTAAAATATGAAAAAATTAAAAAAAAGTTTCACCAAATGAGGCAACAAATTTTCCTCTTTCATAACACCTTCTAGACGGTGAAGAAATTTACATATTTCACAAACTTTTCTTTGTTATTTAAAAGTGATTCCAAAATTCGCTTTGATTTATTTCTATATCAATACAACAAAACATAACAGTGTAGAGAGAATTTTTTTTCTGTTTTTTTAAAAAATTTTCATAAATTCACACCAGCATACAGTATGCTCACAACGCCGAACAAGGACAGTGAATCATAAATCAAAAAAAAAAAACAAGAAAAAAGTGGAAAAAATGAGTTACGTCGAATGACGATGACGTCATGTCTGGCTCGTGAGCGCGCGACGCCGGCGCCGTCGTCGGCGCTGGCTCATGGGCGCGGACAAAATGCGAAAAATGGTGAATTGAGTGAGGGAAATGTTTAGTCTGAAAAATGATAAAGCAGCAGACAGACACATGAAAATGAGGAAAAATGTGGAAGATGCAGAAAATAATGGTGAAAAATCACTTCTGCTTTACATTGTGAATTGCTGAGCAGATCAGGGCGTTGGTCGATTATCCACGACGATTAATCTCACCCATTGTCTGTATTGGTTTGTTGAAATTGATCAGTTTGACAAGAGTTGACTGATTTCATTTTTCACTACCACAAGTTGATAATAACAATTTTATCAAAAAGAAAAAACTCCACCCCCACCTCATCATTCAACATTCTCATCTTCATATCCACTTGCGTTCAGTACATTGAGAATTCTTTTTTTTTGTTGTTGTTGTTGTTTTCATTAAAATTTACATTTTACAATAATAAATTGGTCAATAAGAACAACTAAACTAAACTAAACCAAACGTGCTACAAGTTGTCGATAAGTTAATGCAATTAAATGATATCGAATTGAAAGCATCATTTGCTAAATTCTTAATTACCTTCAAGTCTAGACATCAAATGAAATCAAATACGAATCACACACACACACACACACACACACACACACAAATAAACGATAAAGACAAAATAAATTTCATTCAACGAGTAATTTGCATTGTTTGCATGCAGCAAAATTATTGATAAACTTAAGAAAAGCGCATTTCCTGCATGAAACTGACAAAAATGGTAACAATGAATTTCCATCAAATAAAATGCAACTATTGTTACACCTAACTGTCACAAAATACTGTAACTTCGCGCCAAATCTATTCTATTTTTAAATTTTTCAATTGATTAAAATTTATGATTGTATATTTTATTTATTTGTTTTTTTACATCATGATGCAGTAAAGTAAAGGAATGTTTTCAACAATACTAACAACGGGACTTGCTAATTGTAATTATCAACTGATCCGTCTGTATTGGACAGTTTGTATTTCAGACAATTGCACGAACAAGATTCCTCTTCATATCAGAAAACATACATCTTTCCAAAATGATCAATCAAAGTAAAACATGCTATTCCATTTTTTACATTCTGAAGCATCAATTAATGATGAAACTGAAAACAAAAATTATTCGAAGAATGACAAAATCAAATTTTGCGCAAAAAAAATTCAATAAAAGAAAACATCTCCAGTTTTACAATGCAATCGACATGATGGAATAATTATTGACTTTCACTTACCAGAAATCAGCAGCATAAATGGCATTAAATGCAAATAATTCATGCTGGGATTTTGATATTAGTCTTTTTGATTCTTTCGCTTTGACGTTCGTCTGAAAAATGCCGCAACACAAAAAATTCAACTAAAACTAAAGCAATACGTAGAATTTGATAAAGTTTAACTGAATTTCCTTTGAATTATTTCCTTTCTTTTATAATCATCACCACTAGCTAATTATTAAAAAAATGATGTTGTTAAAAAATTATGTTACTTTTGAAATATAAGAAACTGATGAAAGAAGAACGAGAGAAAGAAAAAGAGAAAAAGTGAGTGAGTGAGAAAAAAGTAAAATTCTTTGTCTAGCCTCAACTGACATTCATCAATTAAATTAAATTTCAGAACCTAAAAAATGAAGAATCAATATTTCGTAATGCAACGTTATTTGATCTTGAAAAATTGGATTTTCAGTCTAGATAAATTCACTTCTTATGCATGAGTGACAAATATGCTTTCCATTAACATCACATACACACACACACACAGATGGAATACTTTAAAGGATGAATGAAACTTGCTTACTAATGAACTAATTCATCTTTTTTTTTGTTAATTTATGATTCTACCTTTTGTGCTTGTTAATTGCTTTTATTTCTTAGACAATCAAATTACGTTCTTCATTATTATTTATTTTATTTTTTATTTGTACGGCTGTTATCATCTCCATAATTATACAATCTTATCAATGATTTCAATGGATTAACGAAAAAAATTCACACACAGAATATGAAATTTGAAACATAGATAAATTTTTCCATAATTGCCTGTTCTCGAAGAAAATAAATTTACTTTGTTAACGCGAGATTAATTGCACACATTTTAGTGATATCCAATGAAATTTGAATTTTCAATTATTGATTCAACAAAACTACTTTATTGTTATTATTATTATTATTATTATTATTATTATTGCAGCAAAATGGAGGGCACGTTTTATTGGCAATACATACTTATTTTGAATACATATTCACTGGATTAACTTGCAACACATGTTGAAACTTTCTTCAATTTAATTTATAAACATTTGGTTGATAAATTTCCAAAGATGCCTTTTGTGTGATAACATTTCTTTTGAAACTGAACTGTAATGTATATTAATAAGCATTTCAGATTTTAAACACAATACATTTCTTGTAAACTAAATTAAAATTGAGCTTCAAAAAAACAATAAGATAAAAAGTATAGATTATTTCGATTCAAATGAAAATAACAGATACAACGATAAACTGCAAAATATTAAAAAGAAAAATTCAAAATTGTAAAAATATAAAATGCAGTGAACAAAGTTAAATGTAGAACTTTAAACCTGTCAAATAAATCAAACAGTAGTATAGCTAAACAACCAAATAGCTAATTTTTCTTTTTTATAAAATTCGGTAAAAAATTGCAATTATCATTTAATGCACTATTGTGTATTAAATTATCTAAAGTATTTCTCAACCTCATGCACTGTATTACTTGCGTCATGTTATGAAATTTCAAAATCCAACAATTGCAATTAATGCCTACTTTTCAGTATTACTATGCTAAATGTTGTTTATCATAAAACTGTAAACTATATGAAATTGTAAAATTCAAATAATGATTTATTATATTTTGTAAAATTAAAATTAAAAAAAATTTGAAATTAAAAAAAAATTTGCAAATAAAATTAATACTTACTTTTTAATTTAATTATGGTAATTGATATTATTAATCAGCATAATTGTATTGGAATAATATTGTAAATTACTTTTTGTTTAACAGTTGAGGGATAGCAGCTGTGCTAATGTCTGCTTCTGGAATGTCATCTTTGCTGGTGCGGTTATCGCCCATGTATGCCCGAATGATCAGCAACAGTGCTTTTTTGAAAGGTGCTACTTACATTCCGGATAAAGTTCTCCAAGAAATGCCTGCTGGTTTCAAAGAAAATCCCGAACGAGATGTGGTGAATTTTCCCCATCCAGTAAGGCTTATGTATCCGCCGAAGACCAGACTTGGATTTATTCCAGATTCTTGGTTTAATGCATTGTACGACATTACTGGAGTTACTGGTGAGTTTTCATTTCATTTTTATGTAAAATTCGGGCGTCTTTGCATTCATTATGATTTATTTGTTTTTATATTTATTATGTCTATTTTCAGGGCCATACATTCTTACTGGTGGTCTTGTATTGCTTATTCTACAAAAAGAATTGTTGGGTTCATCTCATGAAATGGTCGTTTTATTCGTTAGAATTGCATTTTTTGTATATGTTGGTCGAAAATTTGGTTCGCTGGTAATTTTTCACAATCTGTTTAAGTATTTTAATTGAGTAATTAAATAAATGTATAAATTTTAGGTAGCTCGATGGGCAGAAGCTGGTCTTGTCGAAGAAGAAAATAAACAACAAGAGTTTCTTAAAAATCGCTTAAAAACTCTACATTCTTCAGTTGCGGTAATTTTTATTATACTCGTGACAATTTTTATTTTATAATATTTTCATTGATTTTTTCTTTGACAGTTTTGAGCAGTTTCGTTATCTTCGGTAGTTTTTAATTTATAGGAATGCAGTAAAAAAATTGAAAGTTATAAAGCTTTGGTACCTATGATATACGAAGCCAAAAGAGAGAACATTGCTTTGCAAATTGAAGCTGATTATCGTCAACGTCTGGCTGTGGCGCATAAAAATGTAATTTAATATTTGTTTATACAGAAAAATATATGCTGTTATTTTCAAAGGTGAAACAACGTTTGGATTATATGGTCGATTCAGCTGCTTTGAAACGTAAATATCAGCGAAAAAATATGCTCGACTGGGTTGTGAATGAGGTGCGATTTTTTTTAATTTAATTTTTTCACTTTTAAATAATATTTTACAGGTTAAGAAAAGTATTACTGCTCAACAGGAGAAGGCAATGATGACGCAGTGCATTGACCGGCTGAAAGAATTATCACAGCGAAAAAATTTAGTATTCTGATAAAGCTGAGCGATAGTTCTATCGTTGAAAGCATTTTAGATTATGTTTCTATGCATTTTGATTAAAAAAAAGAGGAAAGTTTGTTTTCACAAACACAATAGAACAGTATGGCGATTTATTTATTTGTAATAAATTTGTAAAAAAGCAATTTAAATTTTATCATGCAAAGCAGTGTCTTGCAATAGTTGTATTAAGAATTAATGCGATAAATTAAATATTAAAAATGGACCACATATTACTGAATTGGATATTATTAATTGATCATCGCGTATTCGATTCTGCCAATTATCGTAATACATTTTGTATGTCGAACTTGCACATCATTAACACTGTAATTGATTGCATCGTACTGGTTGCCATTGTGTGCGTGCGTGCGTGTGTGTATGAGTGAAGTGAACTTTTACGCTTTGGTAGTACATCTATTGTAGTTTCGACTCGTTTATTGAACCTTCTGTGTTTGAGTGTTCAATTCTGTGAGTTGACAGTGCGTTTCCGGTCATTTGGCTGTTGATCAGTTGTGAGGTGTGATGTTGAATTTCCGCAAGCTTCTCTGCAAACCGCAAGTTGACGATTGGTCACCGTTGGCGAAGTTCTTTTTTGCCGACGAAGCTTTGAACAGTGTTGCTCATGAGTTGGATTCTTTCGACAATCGTCGTTTTCCGGACCGTTGCCAGCAATTGGTGTGCAAATTGCGCGGCTGCCAGGATCGTCTGCTTCACATTGTCGAAGAGATGCTCTGCGAGCTGTTCCCAGAAGAGCACATGCGAGCGCCTCGTGATTATCGAGTCAAATTTCCAGACGACGTTTTGCACGACAGTTTTCCCGGGCAGTTGTGGTTCGCCGCCGAGTGTTTGGCCGCCGGTTCAAGCATTGTGGACCGGGATTTCGAAAGCGACGCCATTCGACCGTTGGCCAAGGCGCTTTCCAGACACATTGACGATATGCGGGAAATTTTGAAATCGCAGAGTTTGAAAAATCCGGCCGTCTATCCGGAGAAGGTGAAACGTTCGTTGCACGTTTTTGATCACTTGTTCGCTGAATTTGAACTGAATTACGTGTCGACCATGGTGCCGGTGAAGTCGGCTCGTGAGTATGAATTGCAGTTGGAGTTGGTGGTATTGTTTTCTGAAACTCTGCTACGAGCCAAAGCCCGTGGCTACATCACTGACGAGCAGATTGAAACTTGCGATCCGACGATCATGTTTTCACTTCCAAGACTGGCAATTGTTTGCGGTTTGGCAATTTATCCGGATGGTCCGTTGGATTTGAACAGAGCGGTGGAATCCACATGCGAGATGTTGCAACCGTTCAGGGCGTTGTTCAAGAAAATTCGTGTCCTGTTGAATGGATTGAACGAAGAAGAATTGTCAACGTTGGAAATTAAATTGAGCAGCTTTTCAGGTGGTGATGAATTGAATGTTGGCGACGACGACGAGGATGTGGAATTGTATTCAGATTTTATTCGCAAAAGAAAAGAATGCAAAGAAAAATCGACCAAAGCATCAGTGAATGCTGACCAGTGTTGTAGTAGTACATCTTCTGCTCCGGAGAACGACGTGGCGACCACTTCTTCAACAACGACAACAACAAACAATGAAAGCAGCGCGACCACCGATTGGCGTCAAGCTTATCGTTCGCCCAAAGATATTATCCATCGTTTGTTCGTTTGCATTGCTGGTATTGCCGATCAATGGCAGAGCACATATCCGTCGGATTTGCGTACTGTATTGAAAATGGTCTTCCATCCGGAAGAAGAGAACAGTTTCATTTACGAAGAAGTGGGCAGGGTGGCCTCGACAGGCGGAAATGAGGAAGAGACGGGCGTGGATGTGGCTGCCGAGCCCAAGTTTGGCGTACCTTGGGTTCCGGACGAAGAGTGCGACGGATGCAGCTTGTGCGAGATGAAGTTCTCATTCATCCGTCGACGGCATCATTGTCGTTGTTGTGGGAAAATTTTCTGCGGTCGTTGCACAAGCAACACGCTTCCACTTCCTGCTTTGGGATACGCGAAAGCTGTGCGCGTTTGTGATCGTTGTTTCGACCAGCAGCTAGCCTGCGTCGACGAATTCTTGCCAGCTTGACTTTTCTACCGAAGCAGCAACACCAGTAGTAGCAGCTTTATCACAATCAAGTAAAATTACTATCATCATCTTATTTCCTTAATCAAACCTTATCTTCCCAATTTTGTATGCCTTTATTTTCCTTTTTGTTTTTATTTTTATTTTAATTTTTTTATTTTCACTTCAACACTGCCAATTTTGTTCTGTTTACGTCACCACAGAATGCCCTTGTTTACCTAATGAAAGTGCAGAAATCAATTTGGACACATGATTTTGACGAACGTATGTTCCACTTCACATGTTGCTGTCTCTGTCTTGAAGCGTGCCGATCTACTTTTACTACTTATTTCTGCAGTTTTCGGTCAAAGACCGGACCAAACATTATAATCCACAGTGCCTGTTTTATATTGCAATAACAAACGTGTTTTAATTTTCCCTCTTTTTTTTTTAAAAAAAAATTATACCTTATTTTTAATAATATTTTTATATTTTGTGTTGTAGAAAATTCATGAAATTATTCTATTGATATATATTTTTCTTTTTTTTTATCGTTTTCTTCAACTGGTTTGTGAAAACAAAATTTCGCTTTCACCCCAAAATGAGTCGAAGTTATTAAAATTTTGAAAAAAAGATAAATAAATAAATAAATAAATATATCGTTTAAAATGAATGGCAAAAAAATTTCAAAGTTCTCTAATGTGTGCTGTGTTTACATTTTCAACAAGCAAGCTAATAAGCAAAGCATTCTTCGACTTCCCTAATGACTACTGACTGATTCATAAACAAACAAGCTTCGACACGAAATAATAATTCATATTCACGCTTGTTTATCAACAGACAAATTTTCATCAAGCATACGATAATTTTCTTTATATTCTTTTTTTATTTTTTAATAATTTTAAGTTCATTCATAATTGTTGGATTATACATTGAGATGATGCTTGTTGTCGTGTTGAAAATACAATTTTTACATTAATTGAAAAAGGTGTGGTTTTTTTGAAAATTTTGCACAGTTTTAGTTGAACGTGTTGTTTTTTTTATGCGGTTTTGTAACGTGAAAAGTGAAGGAAATGGTAACGTTCACGTATGCCATTAAACGAAAGTAGGTCATCGCAATTAAATCATATTATTTTGTCAGATTTTCCATTTTGATTTATAATATTGTTTTTTTTTTTGGTTATTGCTTCACGGTGAATTATTTTATTCAAAATTAAAAAAATTTTTTTTTGCTAATCACAAGAACAATAACAACAATAATAATGTTTCGATTTGTATGAAATTAATATTGTTGTACTTGGTAAAAATATTCACAGTTCGATAATAATTTTGAAATAGTTTTAGACAATTTTTCCAGATTTATTTGAACACCCTTTTGCGTACAATTTCGTCAGTAAAAATTAATGTATACATGATTTTTAAAAAAAAACCGTAAACAATGACAATTACCGTAACCTTGATTGCGCAAGCTTCGACGTTGTTGAGCATAGCTGCGGTGATCGATTCAGCTGCAGAGCTTGCGTCACGCTAGCGTATTTTTTCAAAACTGATTCTCTTCAAATTACCAATAACTGAAATTGTATTCAGGTACTAAATTTGCATTTCTTTATTATTTAAGAAATTGCTTCGAGGGATAATTTAAACAGCGCAGTGTTTGATTAATTCAATTCAGTTCAATTTAATTGAACTAAAGCAACAGTTTCTTCCATCAGTGCCGATGGTATTGAATTGCTTTTATTAAAGCATATAAAAATTATGAAATAAATTTATTAAAAAAAACATTTTTCTTTGAACATGAAAATAATTGTTTTATGTTTTTGTTTACTTATTTTATAATTCTGACATAACGATCAACTAGTCTATCTTAGTCATCGTTAATTTGTAAAAGTGGGCATTTATTTCTCGTTTAAATTTAGAACAGCATTGATTAGAAATATTTTTAAATTATAATTTTTAAATTGTTCTCTTTTGTATATTTATAATGCATATTCTTTATGAAATTTAAAAGATCTACATTGATTATTATGTATTATGGAAAATCATTTTCATAAAAGAATAGTGAGAAGAAAATGAAAATTTTCCTTTTGAAATTACTGAGTAGAAGTGAACGTTAATTAGCGTTTGTATTAAAATGATCACGAAATTGAACGTTGAATTGTTGCACAACAGTTTATGAATATGAATATTTATTAAGAAACAAAATTATTATATCAAATGAGAACTGTCTTTTGATGAAAATTCATTTCAGAGATTTGAAAAATTTATAAATGGAAATATGTTACAGTGATTGGTATAGGTGATTTTCAGGCACAAATTCATTTGTTGGATTTTGAATTTTGAAATACAAATATGCCCGTAAAGTTGGTTGATGTTACGTTCATTTTAAAATCATTACTCCCTGGATATGAATTGGCCTTCATATCGGGCAGTCATGAACTACTGGGCAAGTGGAAACCGAGTTTTGCCTTGCCCATGGTAAAAGACACAACTGAAATGTGAGCATTTTATAATTGTCATTAATTTTTTCAGTATTATATTCTATTTGAAGTTTTATGTTTGAATTAAATTTTCAGAGATAAATGGTATATTCGAATAAAGTTGCCCGTCGGTGAGAAGATACAATATCGGTTTTTCTCGGCATTTTTTGATCCGTATATATCGCGGGAAAATCCACGCTATTTTCTTAGCCGTTGGGAAGGTTTTTTGCGTCCACGTGAAATTTTACTTTCAGATATGTCTGAAAGTAAAATTATTTTATGCGAGTTTGGCGCATTTGAGAATCAATTATCTCTGAGCAATGGTTGGCTAACTTTGCAGCATGAAGTGCTTTTGACAATCGATTTTTCTTTGATAAGTTTTGTGAACCCGGAAAAAATGGAAAATCTTCATCTTAAAGTTACCGCATTTCGCACAGACACGCGCAGTCGTGAGGTTAGCTTAGCCCAGCTTAGCATGCTTGTATTGTGCAAGTTGTAATTTCTCTTTTTTTTTTAATATTTTTATCATCATTTGTGTAGTTCAATGATAAAGAATTTAATTACGAGAGTTTACAAGAATATAGTTGGCCCAGCTGGTGTTCAGTAAGTTCATTTTATGTATATTAATTTTTATTATTTATAGTTGTGTTTTTTTGCTTCAGCGCTTTACATATCATGATTGTGCATTTAAAGAAAATTGTAGCGAAATGATACCCGTTGAATCTCCTGACATTTGGATTTTCAAAGCACAGTTTTTCACTGAAGATGAGAGTGTAAAATATCTGATGCGAGAAAATAAACTATTTTTAAAAAATAATAAAAAATGTTTTTTTCAAGATGTTCAAACTGGATTTTTTTTCAATTTCGGATGAGGAAGGTAGTGCAAGAGCTATTGAAGAAATTGGTTCGGCAATCGTGCTCACATCCGCAACGAAGAGCAATCCAGGTTTGGTAAAATTGCCCATTTGGGATAAGAGAAACAAAGTGGTCGCCGCTATATATGGTTTGTTTTTGGCGTTTGTTTTTCACATTTTAATTTTTATATTTGAAATTTATTTTCAGTTGAATTGTTGATCATTAAACCCAGAAAAGGTGAAATGGGCACTTTGGAACATGGCTCTGGTGCAGTCTGGCAGAAACTGAACAGACCTTTGAACATTGGACACAGAGGAGTTGGTCGATCTTTTAAAAAGTACGGTCGATGTGTGTGTTGTGTAATGAATATAATTTATGTATATTCATTATGTAATTTTAAGGCCCTGTACCCTGCTCGAGAATACTATAGCTTCTTTCAGAGCTGCGGCTCGTAGTGTAATTTAATTATTTTCTATTTTAGCAAACAAACAAACAGATATATTTTTCTCTGTTTTCAGGGAGCAGATTTTGTTGAATTTGACATTCAATCAACTAAAGATTTGTTTCCAGTAATTTATCATAATTCTGATGTCAAAATTTGGGCAAAAAAACGTCAGCCTCATGGTGTTTCCAATTCAAACGACGACAACGATCTCAAAGAGCAAAAAATTGCCATCAGTGAATTAACAAAGTCCGAATTGGACGCCCTGATAATGGTAATTTTTTTTCAATTTAGTATCTTGTACAAGTGTATTTTCTTTTTATTTTTTGTAAATTATTATTGATTAATTCATTATTATTCAGGTGGATGAACAAAATTTTGGCATTGCATCCGATGATCAGGGGAATTTGATAAGACTGATTGAAAACGGTGAACTGGCTGGGGACTCGTTACCATTTCCGACGCTCGACGAAGTGCTTAAACACCGATCGCTGCCCACTGAACTCGGCTTTATGATTGAAGTGAAATATCCACAAAAATTGGTCGTACGTATTATGCAACATTTTTGTATTAATTTTTCATCTGTCAAAATTTTAAAAGTATATAAATAAATAAATAAATATATATATATTTATTTATTTATGCAGTTGTATTCTTTTTCATTAGTACTTTGTACAATAATTGATTAATTTCTAATTTGTCTGTATACAAAGGGAAAAGAAAATTGGAATCATTGAAACTGAGCTTGATTTTTCAATTATTTTATTATTAATTGTTTGATATTAATTTTTATTATTCAGATTATACTTCAATAAGCTGTTTATCTAATTACAATCTTATTTGTTGTTGTTATTGTTGTTCTAATTGATGATGATATTTTTTTGAATTGTTCTTCAGTATGGCTATAATAATGAAAACTACCCTGAACGTAATATTTATGTTGATGCGATTGTAAATAGCGTGTTGGAAAATGCTGGTCAGAGGAAGATTATTTTCTCCTCTTTTGATCCTGACATATGTCTCATGTAAGTCGCAAAGATTATGATGATTAATTAATTGGATTTTAATGTTGAATTTTGTTCTCTTTGTTCAGGCTTAAAATGAAGCAAAGTCGTTATCCTGTTCTGTTTCTCACCCAAGGTGTAAATGGCCCCTATGATATTTACGTAGGTTGGCGAGTACAGGAATCAGACGCAGCCATAAGATTTGCCTTTGTCCACGGTCTTGCTGTTAGTGTTTTGCTGTTTTTATGCTTATTACAATAATAATTAAAATTTTGTTATGTTGAATTTGAAAATGTATGTATAACTTTATTTTTCAGGGTGTTGCTTTTCACAGTGAAAAATTATTGTCCAATATTGCATCGTTTCATTATGCTTCGAGGTTGAATTTGGCAGCATTTGTCTGGGGCGACGATCTTGACGAATTCCGACATCGAACATATTTTCGTGATTTGCATTTCGACGGTTTGATTTACGATAGGTATTTTGGAGAATTTTTTTAAATATAAATATAATTTTGATTATTTTTATTTTAGAATTGATTGTCACGGAGTTTTTTGAACAGTTTGTTCAGGAGCGAAATTGGTTTTGCATGCTTCTTGTACGTTGATCAAATTTTTCACAACGTATGCGCAGTTTTTTTTGTTCATTCAATTGATTATTTGTAATTTGCAGAAATCTGATTGGTGATTGATTGATTATTCTTTTGAAAGGAATTGTGTGTATTTTTTTTTCTTGGTGTTGGGTTTGTATCTTTTTATAGCAATTTGATTTCAGGATGATTTTTTTTGGGGTGGTAATAAAGTATAAATTTTATCAATTTTTTTCAGATATCAATTAGTGTCATCATTTGCGAGAGCATGCAAATTGAAATCAAATTTCACCAATAATCACACAGTGTATAATTTCACCAGTAGAAAAGAAGAGAGAGAGAGAGAGAGAGAGAGAGAAAAAAAAAAAGGTAGTGCATTTTATTATTATTTCAAATGGTGTCGGATATCTGAAAATTGGGCAGGTAGTGCTGAGTGATGATGAATGATCAAGGTGCGTTTGTTCCATTGTGCAAACGGATCTCTTGGTCCGTGATCAGAGGACAAAGTGTCCACCAGCTGTGGTCAGTCAGTACCATTCTGTTTCGGCGTGCCGGTGCACAGGTTGTTGTTGTCGACAGATGTGGTGTCAATTTTCAGGTTGTGAGCCCTTTGTCGGTTCTGCTCAATGGGGCGTAGTTTGATACGGTCGACGATTAGCCATGCTTGGTCAAAGATTTAAGGATCAGGTCGACGACTTGGTCGGGTCGCACATCTGCGCTTTGAGCTAAGCCGACCATCTCTTCTTCTTAAAACTTAGCTTAGCATTTGCAAACACCACTGCGGTTAATCTGATCAGCTAGTGATTTAGGTTTGGTATGTTTGTTCCATTTGACCGCAGAGCTGATTAATCAACTTTGTGTGGTGGCTTTCAATTGAAACTTAATTTTCTTCTTCTTCTTCTTGTAAATTTTATTTTGTAATTTTTCATATTGAAAGTGAAAATCAATACCATCACTTCATTATTATTATTATTATTATTATTGCTATTATCATTTGCTTGAAATCCCGCTGGATTTGAATTTCATTCTTTGCAATAGTGCAAGTAAGGTGCTTCGATCTTTGGTAAAAGCTTCGATAACGGTCTGCCCGGATAGCGGGATGCAATACTTTGCTTAATCAAGTGGAATTTCCAAAGCTGACGTTGACGAACCGTAACAATCCATTAGCAGCAAAACTGACCGTCGTCGTCAGTCAATCAATCAGCAGAGCATGCTGATCACGTCTCAGATTGAAACAAATCATCGATCCGTTCAAAGCTAGCATTGTAAAATTGACCACAGTGCTTGGTCAACTGGGGACATATGGACAGTCTAACGGCGGTCTGACGTAAAACCGTTGGCTCCTGGCTTGAACTCTTGCGTGGACGGAAATGGTCACTACTGGTCATTTTGGATCAAGCGTCCTGTCGATCAGCAGCGACCTTTGTCAACGATCGAATTTCACCCATCAACTCCCATAAGAAATGATCGGGAAAAATCATCATCTCTTTTCCTCTCTTCAACCTCTTCACAGCAACTGTAACTTCTTTATCTGCACAGAAAATTTACCCATATTATTTGCCATACTGCATAATAAATAAGCATGGGGCAGGGTGTGAAATGTTTATCCAACTGAAATACAATCTCAGCACTTATTATTATATTAGTATTGTCATCATATTAACAAATTATTTTTTTACATTTTCTTTTTTAATTAAAATTAAAATTTCAAATCATCATAATAAATATAAATTTATTAATTTGGTATTCAGAAAATCTGTGTGAATTGCTATTTAATTGGCCATTGTTTGTAATTAGGGTAGCTTTGTTTTGCTTGAAGTGTGACAGATTTTTGAGTGCTTCTTTTGTAGACGATCAATTTTGCATAGAAATTTCATTTTAAATATTATTTCGTTTGAAATGATCCGTGAAATTATAAAATTTTTCATTCAATTTTCTTTTTTAACAACAACAGCTGTTAAAATAGCATTAATGAAATTGAAGTTTATCAAAAAATTTTTCCCTACAACCTTATTATTCTGGTCTTTCTGGCTACAATACTGAGTTGATAATGATGATGAGTGACAATATTATTTAAAAAGAAAAAAAATTACTGTTGCATCTTGTTGTTGTGTTGTTGAAGTAGTAGAAGTTTCAATTTAGCAGTTTCAAGTTGTCAAGTTATCTCCTCATATAGCTGCTCAATGTCCATTGTGAGACACTTCAATTTTTTTTTTTTGTTTGACCACTTTGCCAGTTGCTATCTACAACGGCATTTGTCGACGCTGTGGCAGCTTTCAGACCAGCTAGACTTGCCCAATGTCAATACAAGCAGACCGGAAGATTTGTACCAAGTGGGGCATTTTATCCGTCGGGTCAACAATGTCCAAGCTGGTCGGCAAACATGCTAGCTGGTGTCGTTGCATGTGCAAAAGTGTCAGCGGCACTTTCCCCACGCTTGGATACAATTGATGGAAAAAAGCATCTCTGCTGACCTGTGACAGAACTGGAACTTTGCACTAATATATTCTGCTTTCAGTGTAGCAAAAGTTGTGAAAATAAAAAAAAAATACCACCACCAGGAACGGCAACGATGAGAGCAGCATTATCAATCAATTATTGTAATGCAGACGATCAGTCTATATATGCATACATATATATACATGGGTGGAAAAGACCGTGACCGATTTGATCACTGTTGAATGATCAAAAGGGTGATGATCATCACTGTTGATTGACCTGTTCTATTACTGTCATTGGGAGTTATTATTATTATTATTATTTTTTGTCTTTTCACTAGCTTTCTCTGCATGTCAAATACTACTGGTCAAGTTTTTTTGATTTTCTGATATCTTCCCATTGTTCCGTTGATTCAACACATTAGCAGCAGCACTGATGAGCATTGTGATATCCCAGTTTCAGATTTTCAGATTTTGTCGGCAACTTTTAGAAGAAAAAAAAAATCTACACACACATTAGCAGTTGAAAGAATTGACATTTATCATTTCTGTTATTTCAAATTTAACTCTGTTCAACACTTTGTGATGATGAAATTCTTTGGTGATTAGTGTGCATTGTTGTGTTTTTTTTTTAAAGAATCCACAAGGTTTAATAAGCCAGAGAGTGAGAGTGAGAGAAGCTTTGTTTCTAACTTTGTTTACGTTTTCAAATTCTCAGATGCGTGTTTGTGTATGAGCAGTTAGTTAGCTAGTTAGTTATTTATTAGCGGCAAACTAGGCCTGATGCCAGGTGCTTCGATGTGGCGCCATTTGTCTGAAGACAACGCGGCTGTCCGCTTGAGGTTTTCATTTTCAAGCATTGGATATCTGAAGCAGGTGACGCTTGTAGACATGCGGGAACCGGTGCAGTGCCAGTCAGCCGCTAACGGCATCTCGTGTGTAGGTGTTGGCAGGCTGTAAGAATAACAACAGATGAATGTCATCGGTCTGGCGCCACAGATTGCCCGCAGATAGCGCCAGTCTGTCGCCAATTAATTGGCTAATCGACGCTTACTGTCGTCTTGTGAGAAAAAGGGAAAAAAGGTTGGCTTTTCGTTAATCGGTTAACAATAATTGGCGACCTGCTATTGCTAATTGCCAATTATTAGACGGCTTTCTTTCATTTTATCGCAGCAGTGCTCGCATGCTGCTGTGGTACAAGTTTTATAAATTCATTTTCATCACTATCAAAATTTTAATACTGTTGGGTGGTGTAATTTTACAAAATTTTGGCTTTTATACTTATTTTTTATTTCTGCAAACATTAACAACATACACATAAATACTTATACATACCCACATTGTGTAATTCCATTTCTTATATAACGGAAAGACAGGAAGGAAATAAAAATGATTGATTGACTGAGATTGATCAGTCAGCAGCAGCAATTGAGAAATGAAACAATATTGTTAAAGCTCGGCCTGCGAAAGTCATCCTTGTTCCAACAACTGCACATTAAATCGTACAATTCCGACGGACAACGGTCTACTGGTGGTCGATCAAGCGACACCAACAAGCTGTCGTTGTAATAAATGTATTGCAAATTTTCAATCACTTGTTGATCGTTCAATTTAGCGAACGGTTGTTCACGGGCAAGTGTATAAATTTCCCAAAGAGTTACACCGTACGCCCAGACGTCGGTTTTTGAGCTGAACTTTCCCTGGAATAGGAAAAATATGTAAATTTTAATGAATATTATTGATTTTCAAATTTTTCTATCATAATTTCATTCAATTTACCAACAGAACACACTCCCAGGCCATCCAGCGAATCGGTAACACAAATCGACCTTCGATACGATAATAGTCGGATTGGTAAAGCGAACGAGCCATGCCAAAGTCGGCAATTTTGATCGTCAAATCTTGTCCAAGAAGACAATTTCTGGTGGCCAAATCTCTGTGGACCAAGTTCAACGATTCCAAATATTGCATTCCATTTGCAATTTGACGTGCAAAACCAAGCAACTGTTCACCGCTGCAAAAAACAGCAACAACAACAACAACAATAATAATAACGATGATCGGATTATTAATTTTTATACCACATACCTCAGTTGAGTACCGTTTTCATTTCTGAGATATTGGTTCAGGTCACCGTTTTCCATGTGCTCAAAGACGAGCAAGCACTGGTCTTGTTCAGCAATGACACCGAGCAATTGGACAATGTTGACGTGGTTCAGTTTGGTCAACAAGTGCAACTCTCGTTCGAAATCTCTCCACTGATTGGCGTCAGCATTGGAATTTCTTCGAGTTTTCACGGCCACACGTTTGCAACTGCCGTCGTTGTTGTACAGTCGACAGAGGTGAACCTGAACAATAATTAATTATTATTTATCGAACAAAATTGATAGTTGAAATTTTTTTTCAAATTTCACTTACTTCACCGAATTCACCTTCGCCTAATTTTTCTTGCAATTCAAGCGCTCCACGTTGGAACATTGCACAACGCAGACCACCGTTTGTGGCCGTGTTGAAGAAATCTACAAACGACGTCGGTCGTCTGTCTTGACTCTCCACCGGCTCACTGGTGTCACCAGCAGCAACAGCAGCAGCGGTGGTGGTATTAGCGGATGTTGTGTGTTCGTCGTCGTTTGTCACGTCAGAGCTGGCGTAATAGAGTGAATAAGCGAGTCGGTGTTTATCAGAGTCGAGTACAGCTTGCCGGCATGGTGCATTGCAATTGCGACGGCGCTGTGCCGTACCCGGAGGCTCGGGCAACAGTGGTGCCGTTTGGTTGGAATTGATATCCGGATCTGCATATTCGCTGTAATAGTAGGTGTCTTCTTCTTCGTCATCCTCTTCAGACGAAGGAGAGCGTTTTGCAATGTTATTATTATTATTATTCAACAGCCCGTTGACAGCGTACTGAACGCTCATCTTGCATGGTGTGGTTCCAGGCTTGAGATCTTTCGCCGACAACTGTTCCGGTCTGCTCAGAGCCCCGTAAGCGTAGAATGGTATCAGCGTGGGCGGAGGTGTGGTTTTTGCTTGGCGCCTGTTTGAGCGGACCACGAACACGGCCAAGCCGACGGCGCCGGTCGCCACCACCACCAATAGTACACCGAGGGACAAGGCGACGTATTCGGTTGGAATGACGTCGTAGGTGAGAATTGCGACAGAAGATGAGGAACGTTTTGTAGACGGCGGTGCTTTGTTCTGCTTTTGATTGGAGAAAATTTTGGCTGGTGCTGTGAAAAAGAAAAGATATAATTTAGCTAAAGATGGAAAACAGCCCACGAATGCTTACTGGAATCGAATTCAATTTCACTGATCAACAGCCATTCGGCGGCGAAGAAAAGACGAATTTGCAAAATTTTCGCTGTTTGATGCTGTACAGGTATCACAATCCAGCGAACACCTCTGCCGGAAGAGATTTCTCCACTGGGACTATATTCAAGTGGTTGATGTTGTTGTTGTTGTTGTTGTTGATCTTGGACAAAGAACAGTTGAGCAGCAGAGAATATGGCCACGGATTTTCGGTTGAAATGAGCACAGTGCAATTGGACAGAGGTGAAATTTCTCAGTTCATTGAAAATGAATTTTATATCCAGCCAATGTCCGGTTAGTGATCGTCTCCAGCCGACCCATCGGAATGGTGATTCGGTGAATGGTTCAGTGCCGACTTGTCGGTCGTGCAGTTGACCAAGACCGCCAACTAGGGTACCGTTGGCCAGTTGCTCACCGTCGTACGATTCGTCAGCTAGATTGCGATCAGCACCTGCATATCCTTGAGGCATTCTGTACTCAACAACTCGATCTACAAATACAGTAGAATTGATTATTATTTAAACCAAGTGATTGAAGAATGACAACAATAGTTGCTTTGTCTTTTTACCTGTAAAACTACATCCGTACAATTCGAAACGAATGCACACTGTTCGTGTGTGTTCTGACCAAGGAATGATGCGCAATTTTGAGGCGACAAACGGGCTGTCGATTTCTCGTTTGACAGCGCTCGATGTATCATTGTTCCCTTGCAACACCTACAAATGGAAATTACACGTATTCTTTTGTCTTTTCAAAGGAACTGAATTGATGAATTGATTTGAAATAATGGCAAAAAGAAGGCAATTTTTTTCAATTTACGTTATACATATATATATATATATATATATTATTGAGATGAGTAAATTTTTAACAGGATTGTAATTGGAATGCATGCAAAATGTATGTACATCGATGCAAATTCCTTATTTTAAGTTCAAGAGGATGCATGTGAAATTAGTTGCAAAAGAAGGCAGGCAGGAAGCGATGAATTTGTTCGAGCGAGACGGAATGCAAAATGTTTGTAAAACAGTAGGGCGATTTTGAATAATGATAAGCAATGATAACAGGCAAGCCGGATTCGCTGGTTGTAATCGGTTTAACGTTGGAAATTAATCGTCCTGTCAACTGATGACAAGCAGTTTTACGTGAAATCAGTGTCATCGTGGTTGTGTTCAACAACATCAATGTCCAAGGACAAGTTTGTCGTTTGGAGATTTGATTAATAAGCGAGTATGAGAAGGAGAAAATTTTTAAATTGAAACAGGCTGTGAAAATTGTTACCTCTTGACCATGTTGGTTTCGATAGCGGTACCAGCCGTGCAAGCCCGGTCGCCAATATTCTACACTGTAGCCAGTGGTGAATTCTTGTCCCAAACCGTCACCGTATCGACCCTGCGTTTCAATCGCCGTAACAATGCGTGCCGCTCCCAGGTCCACCTGGATCCACTCGTGCACGTCCGGTCGAATTTGTCTTCTGGGACACCAAGCACCACCAAGCTGTTCAGTACGGATTCTGTAAAAATGGGGGGAAAATATGTATATGTACAAGCGTTGTTGGTGTGAAGTGGTCGAAAATGATAGCTAGTCAAGGAAGAAGGCTGAAAATAAGAGGAGGGTCAATTTTATTTTTCGGCACCTCAACCTTGCTGACCACCTGCTGGTCAGTTGAACGAAGACGCCCAATTTGGGCTGGACAATTGCTGACCCGGTCGCCGTCTAGCACCTGAGCTTATGCGATTGTACGTCAAGCCACTTGAGCAATAAAGGAAGAAAATGAATAGAGTAGGATGAAAAATTAATAAGAAGCGCCACGTTGCAGTTTTATTGTTTCAGTAAATGGTAAGTTGATTCATTTTTCAGTTTATTTATTGTATTGTCGTTCAGTTATTGCTCTACTGGCAGGCTAGGCTAGTTTGAGTTGAACAAGAGAGGAAAGAACTCATGTTCGAACTGAAAAGCTTACCGCGCATTTTGAGGACCGACGCTGCTTTCGTCAAAGCTGCTGCTAGCTGTCAAAGCTTCATCGGCTATTTCTCGAGATTCCATTCCAAGTGGCAGATGACAGTCATCTTCATGAATGAATGAATGAATATTTAAATAAAAATATTTCAAATATTTATATAAAAAGAAATCAGTGCCTGCATGCTTACCGAAATCAACCACGCTTGATTTGACTATTTTTATGATCAACAACAACATCAAAAATAGAAATATGCTTTTGTTATTGAAGCTGTTCATTATCGTTGATGAACTATTTTTTTTTTTTGTTTTCTTCAAATAAAAGTGAAGTATATAAATAATTTATGACAGGAAAATGACACACTGCTGTTTGCTGGTCAACGGTTCGACAAACGGGAGTCAGATTGTTGCAGTCAGGTGAGGACGGTTCGTGCCTGGGCTGCCAATGCCACTTCGCGCCAATCAGCGTCAGCCGTTGCTGCTGATTCGTCAGTTTGATAAGCGTGCGTGAAAATGACCGTGAAAATATCGGAACCGCTAAACGCAGCGGTCAACATGGCGCCACGTCGCCCGCATCAGCTCGTTAATCGACCATTGCTCACTTCACAGATCATCATGCTTATCGCTTGGTCAGACTGACCGGTGCATGGGGTGGGACTTTATGGCGCCATGACGAAAAAATGAACTCCACACCAACTGATTGCCGACCAATCAAATTGAACAATTGACAAGAATTGGCGGGAAATTGTTCTGCATTCAATTATACTTTTATTTTATTATTATTTTTTTTTTGAAATTTTAATTTTTAAATTTTAAACTTATCCAAATATTCAGGTTGGAGAGAAATGTTGTCAGATCGATTAATTTTCTTAAACGGGACACGGGATAAAAATAGTCACCTATAATGCTGCTCAGTTTAGCAAAACGTGGACGAAGCTGCTTATTGTTCTTCGATGCTTCTTCGTTTCAAAATTGAAAAACACAATTGATTCATTTTGTTAAAAAATATTTTTTCTTCTCTTTCATCTCTTTTTTCTTTGTTCAACAGCAATCTAATTCTACTATTTTCCACTTTTCAATTGCAACTTTCTCAGCAAGTTCAATGCAAATTCTTTTTGTTTGCAAAAGTTACAATTTTAACATTCAATTATTAGAATATTTTTTGAATTTAATTTTTCACTTGTAATTTCAGTTCAAAAATGACATGTATTTTGTTTCATTTTATTTGTTTCAATTTTGTTCAATTGTTCTCTTTTTTTCATATTTATTATTTTTAATTTTAATAAATTAATTGTAAACTAGAACTGAAATCAGTTGATGATAGCTTTTGTTGTAGTGTTTAGCATACGATTTGATCCAATTGTCTGATATGAGAGCATTAGTGGTAGTAGTAGAGTTTGCTTCTATTCATCGGCTTGTGTGTGTGTGTGTGTGTGTGTGTATGCTAAAAACGGTTCTTCATTGATTAGTGTTGTAGAAACTTTTATAAATTTATATAATAGCTTTTGGTTTATTAAATTTTTGCTTAAAATTAAAGAAGCTCTGTTTATCTGAAGCTTTAAATATGCAAGTTCACATCAGCGAATGTGTCTGATCGAGCGACTGAAAAGTATTTTTTTTTTTTTTGAATTCTATTCTTTGTTGTAAAATTTTTCAAAAGAGTAGTAGTTTTTTTTTAAATCATTCATTCGGTTTATTGTGTATGAATTTTTTCTTTGTTTATTCAAAGAACAATTTCCATGTTTTATGCAAAGTGGGAAAATTTTTTCTTTTCTTCTATTTGAGTTAAACGACAACGTTGAATAATTGAAAAACATCCATTCTCAGTAGGATTATTATGAGCTTTATGATTTTGCAAACGTTTTGCAAACGCAGCACTAGCGAAACATTTTATCAACCATGCGTGAATATTATCAATTTATCAGCTGCTTTGAAACAATTTATTGATAATAATAATAATAATAATAATAATAATAATATAAATTGACTGAATGCTTTTTAAATTTTACAAAATTTTAATTCAAATACAAACACCTCTTTACGTCGATGTAATAAATGCATTTTGGATGAATGAATATATGTGTATATATATATATATATATATGTTTGTGTTTTTTATTATCAATGCTCATCATTGTTTGAGGCATTGAAATTGGGTCGTATGATAAATTACAGCCGCACCTCGTTTTGGAATTTGTTCAAAATTTGCACTGCAAGCAAATTTATTTGTAATGGAATCTCTTTCTTCTTCCTTCTTCTATTACTGAAATAATAATAATAAGAATAATATGATTATTCATTATTGTCCATCTGTGATGGGCATTTTTTCTTCTTTTGCCACTATCTTATGCCCCAAAATTTTTGTACATTACTGTCATTACGGTCAATGCTCAATTTTTACACGGCTGGTTAAGATCATTATATGTAAAAATGATTTTTTTTGTTTATGGCTGTTTTACATTGATATAGAAAATGTTTGAAATTGCTTTGAAGCTGAGTGAATAAAGAATAGCATTATTTTTAATAGAGAAAATTTAAAAAGGAAATTTTCTTTGTTTTATGGTACAATTCAGGTGAAAATGACCTGCTTTGAATTTGAAGTATTTAATTGAAATTTGAAGCAGATATATGCTATATGCTTTTTTGGTCTACTTCATATTATTATGAAAAAATTGTTTACTCCATTCAACAATTGACAATTGCAGATAATAATAATTTTTTGCTTTTGATTTTAGTAAAAGAGTAGCATTTTTTGTTACAACATGGAGTGGACGGATGATTGTCTTTTGTTGAAAGCAGTTTGTTTGTTGTGAAATAGGAAAGAGGGAAAGAAAATTGATTTCAAGCTTGTTGTCACTTGTTGACAGGCAAGCAAGCAACAGGATACAAGATGAGGAACAAAAAAGCCAAGCAAGCCAAGAAAGCGCAGTTGGGAAATGTTCCATATTTGCATTTGGAATGTACCAATTTGTTCAATGAACGATTATCAATAGCGGTTTAAATGTGTGGAAAGATTATCACTGGCGAAAACATTCTTTTTGTTGAAGCATTTTGATGAGAAAGAATAGAATGAAGATGCTGTTCTGCTAAGGTCAGCAGAACTTGCTTGTTCAGCTTTGTTAAGCTGCTCACTTGGTCTTTTGGTATTTTTGGTAAAGCTATACTGATAGAACAACACAGCCGGCCGGTCGGCAGAACAATAACTTCCGTCAGCTGAGCCATCACAACGCTCTCTTGTTGACCATTGAGCTTGCAAAATGGACCCGCATTGGCATTTCCCTCTCAAAGTTTATTCCTTTACTGTGCACATGTTGTTTACTGTTTTCCTTTGAAATTTAAAATTTAAACTGTATCTTGAACAAATGTATGATTAACAACAAAATTATAAAACTGCTTTTCAACGTCATTCACTGTATATATATATATATATATATATATATATATGTTTTTCTTCTGAATTTCTACATGTATTCTAACATAAATTTAAATTTTGAAAGACAAAAGAATGTTGAATTGAAGAATATGAGAATAAACTGGTGAACTGCATGTTTTTGGTTGTTGACAGTTTTAATAGTGGAATTGATTTATGAGAGAAAGAGAGAAAGAATGAAAAGAAAATGGTGAATCTGATTGATGCCTGTTTTCTTGTTTCTGATGATGCTATATAATGATCATGATGGTGAAATGCAATCAGTTGTTTATTCGTTATCATCTGCTGATTTAAACGACATTTCATTGATTCTTAATATTGATATGACTTTGATCTGGTTGATTGTTGTTCTACAGCGTGATGTGGACCTTTTACTAATGAATCTTCTGCTAAATGGCGAATGCAATACCCTGACCTGAAGAACCTTGACTTTCTCATTTGCATTGCTTATTTTTATTTCAACAATAATCAATTCAACTTTGAAATCAATTCTCAACTGATGATTGATTGATTTCTTTTTCTTTTTTGGTTAATTTTTATTGTTGAATGCTTGTTCTGCAGAAATTAAAAAAATGGCGTGGCAAAAACATTGGAACAAATAATACGGAACGGTGGTACCCTTTTTGTCATGGTGAATAATACTGCATGCTGGGTTTGGTTAAAGGATCGTTTATTGTTTTCACACCAAGCTGACGTGTCTGCGCGGTCAGTATGTCGCAGGCCACTACTTGCTGTTATTGATGACCGCCTGTAAATTTTACCAACTACCGCGGTGAGGGCCACTTTTTCCATCGACCCGGCTCGCCTTGAACCGTCCAAACAGCCCAACTGCACCGCTGGCTAATTTAATGCTGAAGCCCTGCTGAGGTGAAGACGCGCGCCTCTTTGGCTCGCATTTCTTTTCACAATGGGTCGATTTGAAACGACACTTGGTCGGACAAAACCACTGCACCGTTGGTCATCGGCGATAAACAATTTTTACAATTGGTCACTTTGACAAGGCGTGGACAGCTGAAACGACGATTCTGATACGATCACGCCTCGTCGACTTGCTTCTACTCATAGATTTTCTTCCAGAAATTATGCATGCAAATCAATTTCAGTCATACGTTCAAGTATTATCCACATGTATCATTTAATATTTCAATGATAATTGCTTGCTTGGTAACATTGACGTAACATTAAAAAATAATATATATTGCTTATCTGGAGTGAAAATAGCTCTGAAATTTTTAGTTTATAATGCAATTATTAATAATTTGTTTCGAAAATTTATTGTTATTTCATATCTTTGAGAAATCAAATGCCAACGATCAAAATCAAATTTATCTTTCATTCTTTTCACTTTAACAATTTGCCATTTTAGAAATTTGCATATCATTATTGTTATCATGGTTCACTGGGACAGAAATAATCTCTTTCACAATGTTTGTTTAGTTGAATTGGCATTCTTTTAAAATATCTATTTACACGCAGTTGAGTTTTCATTTCTTATTTGATTTCTAAACAACGTCAGATAATATTTCCCCTGCTCAAGCTATTTTTTTAAAGGTAAGACTATTTTTTATTCCATGTATTTTTATCAATGTATTTCATTGGTAGTTGGTTATTCTTTATTCTGTGAAAGAACCAAGAAAAAAGGATATTGTGTAAGGCATTATTTTAAGTGATAATTTTGTTCACTGATTGTTCACTAAAATGCATCTTAAATCTGGCTAGTGTTCTGTTGAGAAACGTTTTATAACAACAAAATATGAATTACACACACACACACACACACACACACACATATATGTATATACACACTTTGTAAATCAACATACATGCTCCTTTTGTGAAAATGTTTATTTTGCAATTCTGTTTATTCTTTAAAAATTTACTTATTACATTTCTTATTATTTTTCAAAGTAAAGAAGATAACTCGCTTTCTCTTTTCGTATTTACTTCTCACTGAATTCATCATTGAACATGGTGCGTGACCTTTATGTATTTATCTACTTTAAAAATTTTGCTATTTTTCAATGAGTTTAGTTTTATGTATGTTCATTTGATTAGCTGCAGTCATTATTAGATTTAGAGCAAGAACTGCGTTTGGCATTTAACAAAATGAACTATTTTAATATTATTTTAAAATGATGCGCGTTACTGTGGCAGGTGCATGATATTGTCGTCATGTTTTTTAATGATCAGAAGTATCGCGCAAAATGACAGCGTTACCAGATGGCTCATACTGCAGGCAGCTGCATTTAGCTTATTCACTATCATCAAATACATACAATATAGCTACATTATTTTATGCGCACAATTCATGCGGTATAAGTGTTGTAAAACGCAAAAACGCTGAACAATTGAACAATCATCAATTATATCAGAAATGAATTTTCTTATAGATAGTTTCTCATGTAAAGTCTTCTTATTGTTTGATTTTACTGTTTCACTTTTCAACTTCATTCTCCTATGCAAATACCAAACAAAATGTTCTCTCATTAATTATATAAACTTGACGATCAATTATGCATACTGTAAAAAGATTGATTGTCATTTAAATTATTATTGTAATTTTTTTTACGTTTCATGATGCATGAAAATGGTGAAAATTAGTCGAAAACACATTTGAAAAGATTATTTTTAATTAACAGTCATGAAATAATTTATTGCAACTGAACATTTTACTTAAACGTCAATGTGTCGTTGAATGATGAAAAAAAAACAAATAATGAATGTCATTGCTTTTATGTAGCATTTGCATTTTTGATTCTTGAACATTTTAAATTTGGCTATGTTGTTTATTTTTGATCAATATTTTATTTCCAAAATTCAGTTTTTACCAAAGTAAACTTCAAAATTAATAACGACAGAGAAGTGTTAAGGGCATTGTGCAAGAATGGAATATGGGAGGAGGTTTGCTTCTTGTTTTTCTTTTTTTTTTTCTATGAACACAAAACACATTCAGACAGTCATTTACATATTGTGAGGATATGTAATTTTAGTAGTTGAAGTAGGAATTTTGCATCAGATACAGGCGATCAATAGGACTGTTTTTCATTGTCGTCGATGACGACGGTGACGATGCACACTGTGCTTCAGTGTTCACTTCTTCGATATTTTTTGACAACTCAGATCTTTGCATATCGGCCTCATGAAAAGAAGCGACATCACTGCAAGGCGAATCTGAAATGAAGCATAAAAGATGATCATTATTTCATCTTTTCTCACTTTAAATTAATTTAAATAAATTGATTCGAAAGCATCATTTCAAATTAATGCTTGAATGTTGAAACACCGTTCCAGTGAAATATTGTTACTTCGTTATTTGTTTTACCCAATTAATTTAATACTCGAGGTATTGTTTTTCTTCTTGTTAGTGCAGTTTTGTAGACAAAGTGCAAATAATGTATAATAGAAATAGAGGGCAAAAAACTAAGAAAAAAAGAAGCTTTTTCGTTTTTTTCATAAGCTGATAAACAACAACAACAACAACAATAATAATAATAATAATAATAATAATAATAATAATAATAATAATAATAATAATAATAATAATAATAATAATAATAATAATAATAATAATAATAATAATAATAATAATGATGATGATGATGATGCATCATGCTCACCTAACATGTTGGAACATGAGTGAGTTTCACTGGACAAATCTAATTCACTGGCGGAGCTGGATCCTGAATCTTTGTCTGTTGCTTGTTGTTTAAGGGCATCTTCTTTGTCTTGCCCATCAGATCCATCTGCGTTTGCTTCATGACCGGAAGCTTTTTTGTATTCTGTTTTTCGGTGTAATTTTTTCATCTAAATATTTATAATAGTTTTGCAAAAGTGGTGAATATTTAAACTGGTAAAAAAAGAATAAAAATAAGCAACTTTGGCTCTCTGATTCTGGAACCAAACCTGCACCACACGTACACTGAGACCGGTTTCTTTAGCTAACGCTTCTCGTACCTAAAAATTTAAGGGTGTGGTGAATAATTTTTTCAAAAACAACAGCAACAGTGCATATTATTGTTGTTGACATGTTTACTTTACGACAAGGCTTTGCGCTGACTTCGAACGACGCTTTGAATGTTTTCCTCTGATGGCTGGTCAAAATTGTACGCGGTCGTTTCAAAGTTTTCTTATGATGTCCATGTCGAAACGATCCAAGTTTGAAAGCTGAATGTGATACATACAATAGAAAAATAGAAAAAAACCCACGTTTACTTGTTTGTTGTTTACTGACTTGAATAAACAACAACAAGAAGAACAGAATTTGCATACCGTCTTCGTAGGGATTGTGGACAAGAGATTCAAAATCACCGCGACAAAGTATTTGCTCATTTTGACGCACGTACTCGTCGCCTGGTTGCAACAGTTTTCCGCATATTGAACAGCCGAAGCAGTTCATGTGAAAAATTCGATCTTGGCTGCGTTGTACAAAATCGGAAGGATTCAACGGCAACGCGCATTTTGCACACTTGCTTCCATAAATTCTGAAACGATTATTCATCGTTTGCTTGTTTCGCTTTTCTTTGATCAATTTCAAAAACATTGATCAAAAAATTAACCAACACAATAATATTTATTTATAAAATTAATTGTTCATCAATTAGCAACTTCTGCTTAGTTTGCTTGATCAGTTTGGTTTCTGCTGTCATTCATTCATTCATTCATTCATTCATTCATTTGTTCATTCATTCATTTATCAGCTCATCATATTATGCAACTAAGGAATAGGAATAGCAATGAACGAGTTTTCAGCTTTACGTCATCAATGAATGAACATTTCGACCCTGTTTGATGACGTATTTGCATGCGCATGCACGCATGATCGACAACTTTGCTTAAAAATATACCATCACTTGTGTAGACTTTTGTCGACAACTGGATCGTCTGCAACTGGTGTTGCCAACGCCCAGTGTTATTTCGTCTACAGTTTAGAGATGCGCTTTCAAAAATTGACATCTTCTCATGATGCCTGCCCTATTTGTTGCCCCATCTGATAGTGTTATGCAGAAATTTGCATAGGTCAGTGTGGATTTGTTTGTTCTTTGTAGAGTTGGCTAATTTATATGGAATTGTGATTGAAAATTTGTTTGAAATTCAAAAAGGTATTTTAATTTTGAGAAATCGAATTGAGTGATTGAGCTTAGTTTTTCTTGTAAAAAATTACTGCAACACATAGAGCACTACTTGTTGTTGGAAAATATAAATCAACTTTATCATCCTATTTCTAATTATTATAATTTAAATAAATATTGATGTGAGTATAAAGTTTGTTCAAAATCTTGTAAACAGTTGTAATCGATGAATTTGTGGTGGTTAAAAAGAGACGTTTCAGAACTATTGTTGTCGACTACTATTTGCAAATTGCCTATATTCAAACGGTGGTAAATATAGAGATAGCTTTGAGCGGGTGATTATAATGCTTTTACGTTGTCAAAGTGACCAGTGAGCTTGCCTAAAGCTATACGACAGTTTGAATTAGCACATCGCTGGGTACAGTGCTTGTGCATACATACATACATACATACATACATACATACATATATATATATATATATATATATATATATAGCCGCGATTCAAATAGGCCATTAAGAAGAAGAAATTGAGAATGCAATTTAAATTAGTCGGCTATTTTTGATATGAAACTGACAACAAAAAAATAATAAGAATATTTCAACCAACCTGAGATAGTCACCTCTGCAGAGAACTTTACCGTCCCTGAGAAAGCAGGACGGTGCCAGGCTGAGTTCCAAGCCACAGATTGAGCAGACCAGGCACCGTTCGTGCCAAAAATTGCCGGCCACGTTCAACATGAAACGATCGTTGATCAGCATTTTGCAGGCCACACAACAGGCGTTGGTCGGAAGCGTCATTGTCGAAGCCGGGCAAAAGCCTGCAAAAAGCAACAATCGATGTCAAGTCAGCTATGCACGCGGCGCCGATTAGCTAGCACATGAGAAGAGAAATTTGCATATAGCAGGTTGAAAGTAAAATTTTCCACTAGCATCATTGGTGAGCTTGCTTACTGAGCGCCTGTGAGCGACCGGATTGGTAATAGCGACAAGCGGCTTGTAGAATTGAAGCCGGCTGGCAAGCTTGGGAAGCCGTCTCACCGCTGTTCATTGTGATGATCACGACGTTCGCTGTGACTGGTCGACGGTGATGAATGGTCTATTCGTGGGAAATTACTATTCGCAGCTTTGCTTTGGCTTTGAGAA
This sequence comes from Trichinella pseudospiralis, assembly GCA_001447645.1. Taxonomy (NCBI): domain Eukaryota; kingdom Metazoa; phylum Nematoda; class Enoplea; order Trichinellida; family Trichinellidae; genus Trichinella; species Trichinella pseudospiralis. The sequence goes on from JYDV01000023.1 coordinate 323,995, forward strand.
AGTAACGAAAAAGAATAAGAAGAAGAAGAAGAAGAAGAAGAAGCTGATGATGATGATGATAATGCTAGTGATTGATGATGGGATGGATGAGATGAAAAGCCAAGTTGACGTTGGTCGACTGTTGGCATTGAAAATTTCAATGCCCATATTGGCACATCATCACAGCACTTTGAACAATTGTAAAAATGGATAAAGCTTGTGAATAAAAGAGAAATAAAAAAAAATAATAATCTGGCAAACGTTCACTACTTGAACGACCAACCGACCAACCAGTCGACCAACCAACCAGTCGACCGTCCAACCAACCAACCAACTAACCAATACAATGAATGGTTCAGATGGACAAAGAGCAAAATAGTATTATTGTCATTATTATTTAGATGACGCGTTTGCATTTTGCATTTGCTTTTGCTTGTAAGCGGATAGAGGCGTCGACAATGCTACTCGATGGCAGGCGCCCGCTGGTCGTCAACGCCGCCGTTGCGCAACACTACCATTGTCTTTTCCAACGCCTCTGCGTTCAGTGTATATTAAAGCGGCTAATAGCATGAAAAAGATGGTTTTGATCAAGCAGTTTCGAAAAACAGCCGACATGCTGAACAACAGCATGATACACATAATAATTTCAATTGTACAGATTTTCTTGTTGAACACGTGCCTGGCTAGTAAAGAAGCAGGCATCAAAAGCTGCACAATTCATCTTCAACAAGCAGATAATATAAAGCAGTTGTAATAGTACTACTAGTAGTTAGTTAGTAGTAGCTGGATTTGATTCGATTCAGTTCAATTCTATTCAATTTGATTCGATTCGATTCGATTATTCATTCCACTTCTTTTTATAATGCTTATTTATTTTGCGGTTGATCAATTTATACGAATATGAAAAAATAGGAAAAAATTTTCATTTTCATCATTATTCTATTGAATATGCTTATTTCTATTTTGCACTTGATGCTATCTTCTTCTTCTTCTTCTTCTTCTTCTTCTTCTTCTTCTTTAGGTAAATAAGAAAGGCCAAATTCAAATTGTTACTGATAAAATTTAATTTGCCTATTATGCTGTTAAAATATAAGATAAATTTGTTTCGTCCACTTGTCATTTTCATACAGCGTACAACAAGTTTGCATTTTCTTTTTTTTTCAACTCATAGAATTATGATTATTTTTTATCAGTATGAAAAATATTTGTAAAAATTTATGAGAAGCGGGTTTTTTTTCCATGTAAATTAACTATCATATAAAATGTTCAATCATTACATGTTCATATTGTTTATTTAAATTTTCAATATAACTCACTTTTTTTGTAAAAGTGTGGGGAAATAAATGTTTAACTCATTTCTTTTCTGATGTGTATATATTTAATTCAGCTTTTTTTCTATTTAAATAAACTTAATTTTGATAATATGCCATTTGTGTAGTGTTATATTATTTAATCAAACTAAAACTTTATCATATAGATATTATTCCAAATATTATTAACAAATATTTTGTTTCATCAGCGAAAGAAGTTTTAATCTGCATATATGATTAATGCGAGCAATGCATTTCTTTTTTTTTATTAATAAATACCATGTATTTCAATTTAATGAAGATGAGATGAAATTTTGATTAGTGCTAAATTGATAGCGTATGAAAAAGATGAACAACAATAGTAATAATAATGAAGAATAACAGAATATTTAAGAAAGTATTTTACAAATATATTTAGTATGTTTTAAATGAATGCACTATCAAAAATATTTTCATTGGTTAATTAGCAATTTTGTAAAATTCGCATACATTATACTGACTCAATAATCATCATACATTTTAGTTTCTTTCTTTGCTTATTCATATACATACTGCATACTACACTACTACAGTTGTGTTACGCTATTTTTAAATTTATTCATTTTCTTTTAATTAACAGTTTGCTTTTCTTGTCATATATTCCGTGATACGGATATGTTATGAGAAAATTAATAATAGAATTTGATGTTTCTGCTTGTTCATCTTCACATTAAGCATTGTTTCAAGCTTTTTAAATTTTACTTTCAAAAATTAAATATCATCGCGATAGTATGAATTGCAGAAGATCATTGATTGCATATTATATTAAATGTTCATATTTGTTGTACTATCGGGCAGCTGCGCTTGCGGAAATGTTGCCAATTTTTGTCGGTTGGTTTGGCTGAAATGATCCGGAAATAAGAATAGGAAGAAGAAGGAGAAGAAGGAGGAGAAGGAGAAGCTTTGCTCTGTGAAAGCTGTGTGACTGTTTGCTTTCATCAAGCATCAATGAGCCATCATCGATTACTTCAAAGATGGATAAGCACCGGTAGCGATTTAATTTGTCGCCCGTGTCAACAGATCTGTTGTCAAAGTGCGACCATCTAGCACTTTATTGCAGCCGGTTGCCAGCTGCTCTGGGGCCGCAATTAAATCGGCTATAAATGAACAACGTTGAAGCCTTACAGTAAGCTAGTTATAAGCAACAAGTGCTTCTTCTTCTTCTTCTTTTTGTTTTCATTTTCACCATCATCAACATCATCTTCTTATCCTCCTCCTCCTTCTTCTTCTTCTTCTTCTTCTTCTTCTTCTTCTTCTAATTCTTCCACTTCTCCTTCTCATTCGTTTTCTATTTCTTCTTCTTGCAGTTGATTTTCGTTTTCACTCTGCTGTATTGTTCTGTTTGAAGTTAGCATAAAGTGGTAATCAATTGTTAAACAAGCCGCAATTGATCTGCTTTGCGCAGTACTGTAACAAGCTCTATTCTCGAGACCAATCAGAGTTTCTTATTAAACTAGATGATGAATACTGTAGCACTGGACTATTGCATGTTCCCAGGTGAGCACGGCAATCGGTAAATGGGATTACTGATCCGCTTTGTTTCTTGTTGTGGTCAATTCAATTATTGTCATTATTCATCGGCTTGTTCAGCTTTTAAGTCAAAAGATTTTTATTATCAAATTTAGCTGTATGTAATTCTCAGTGAATGATGCCTTTTCTGATACAATAACTAACTGAAGTGAAGTTGAACTATTTCATTTCAAAAAGGACAAACTTTTACAAATTTATACAATAAACAATCAGATGTAGAATTTACAACTTTTTGCACTCTAGCATAATACTTCTTGTCAACAACACATATTTAGCTACTTTCTAATTTGTAATAACTTTTTTTTTTACAGAATTGTGCACAGGGTTCTTTTAATTAGATGTCAATTTGTAGATTTATGAAGATGAATTACTTTTAATCATTGTCACCGTATGCTGCAAATGAGAAGTTAACAACAATTCATCGAATTGCACATTTAAAGCTTTTCGATAAGATAAGAGTAGTGACGTTATTCACTTTGATCAGAATGAAGTTATTCACTTGTTCTGGAATTGTTTGTCCGCTATTCATCTTTGAAGTTTATCAATTCTTGAATTTGTCAAACTATTGTTGAAATCGACGAACCTTTTTCTAATTATTACAAGCTAAACTGAAGTGTCGAGATGAAATTAATAAATGAAAGCATCGATTTTCATGGAGTGAGTGCACCTCAGGCGTCTGTGCGTACGAGTAATTCAATTTAATTACGGTATTTTTTATTCATTTTTTTTCTGAACAACAAACAAACAATACTCTCTATTCAAAAATTCCTTTATTGAACTGATGATATCAATGATCAAGTCCAATGTATGAATGAATCACCATATTTTAAGCAGACAGACTGGATCTAAATATCGCGAGTCGCTCTGAGCTAAAAGAAAAGAAATTATTTAAAAGGAAAGTTGAAAACATTTTAAATTATAAATTACAATGTCGTCAATTTTTAATATCGAACGCACTGCTTCACTAGCCAATGTCAATGCGCTGATAGTTACCAAAGCAGGCTGCACGACGTTCTCCTCATACATGCTCGTGATGCATCCCTTAGATTGAAAAATTATCTGTCATAAACAAATGAAAACAACAAAGCCAAAAAAAAAATTCACCTTTCGAACGTTGACACCTGCTGCACTGTCTCCATTGACATGTCTGTGACGCAATTCAGTTATTGTTTCAATTGGTCTCAAACCTGCATTCTCTGCCAATGTGTAAGGAATCACTTCTAACGCATCAGCAAAACTTTGAAAAACGTATGACAACATGCCCGGATGTTCAAGGGACAAACTTCTCAAACGACACGCCACTTCCATTTCCGGCGCACCACCACCACATATCAAAAGTCTACAACAAACATTCCATTCCATGCCATCTGGCATTACCCCGCATTGGAAAACGGATTACTTCTTCTTGTATAAACAACGAATCACAGCAAGCGCATCATGCAACGAACGTTCTGCTTCGTCCAGCACAAGTCGATTGGAACCACGCAGCACTATTGAAGCTGTTTTACCTGGATTCTGCACGCCAGTAAATTGAATAAGTCGTTCTCCAGAATCTAATCGGATTTCTTCAACCAAATCTGCATATCCCAAAGCTTCTGGTACAAAATGATCCAAGCTGGCCACTGGGCGGCATCCCAAACTCTGAAACTTATCGCGATCATTTACAATTAACAGTTGCATTTCAAGTTTCATACCGTCATCACAAATCGGATATCCTCACGTTCTATATCTTTAATTACCATGATCTTCAATTTCGCCAGATAGTGTAGAGATAGTTCAGTAACGGCATCACTGAAACTTTAAAAATTGCAAAACTGCTGTAAGCAAAGCAAACAAACACGTTTACCGTAAAATAGATTTCTGCAACAGAATCACGTTACATCCTGCCTTCTTGATCTGCTTACATATATTCAATATATAATCGCGCTCTTCACGCAACTGTCGATCCATCTGCGAGTAGTCGTTTAATACAACTTCAAAATTCATCTAAAATTAATAACGCATACAAACAGCATTTAATGATTAGACATCAAGTTAGTGTTAGATTAGGGCCCTACATCAGGCTTCGGTGGAGATATATGAAACTGAATTAAACCAATTTTTGCTTTTTCCATTCTTTTCGGAGCTCCTGGTGCACCAACTGTGTGAGTATCCAAAACTGTTCCATTTACCATGTAAGAGTCTTCAATAGTACCTCTTCAAATAAAAATCAAACTAATTAAAAATTAACGCTTAAAGCTTTATTTGCATTGCAAACCCCAATTTTTTGACCACTTTGATCAAATTCAGAGATGCATTATCTTCTCCAGAAGCGGCTACTTTTTTCACCGCTTCTACTGCCATAGGCGCAAGCTGACGAGCATGAGATGACACCACCTACATATACAGAGCAATATAATATCATACAGTTAAAATAATTTTAATTTTCGTATAAAAATTGAAGAAATACCTTTGAATTCAAGCTGGTTTTTGCAATCTTTTGCATCAATTCATTGTCATTTATGTCTACTGGCTTGGACATTCCGACGACAACTTCCTCAGCTATTTTAGTAGCTTCCAAAAAACTTTCTGATATTAATGTTGGATGTAAGCCTACAATACACATTAATTGAACTAACATAAAAAAGAAATAAAATAACAACAGAACCTTTTTCATAAAGCTTTCCAGCAGCCTCAAGAAGCTGACCTGCAATAACTACCACAGTGCTAGTTCCATCACCAGCTTCGATGTCTTGAGCTTTTGCCAACTGAACCAACTACAGAGCCAACAAAAATATTTTATGAAAATCAGTTTAGCGTAAGTAAACAATATTTCATACACATATGTAACATTAATAATATACATATGCAAAAATAAAAAAGAATTACCTTAATCTCTATGCAAACATGTAATTAATTCATCACATCGTTTTACAACATTACTTCGTCTCACGTTTATCATGAATTTTACATTAACAAAAATTATAAAAAACCAAAAAATAAATTTTAAAATGTAAAAGAAGCCTATGTAACATTTAACATAAATCTATACAATAAATCTTAGCCAAAAATTACCATCTGTGCAGCCGGATGCAGTACATGCATTTCATTCAAAATAGTCGCACCATCATTTGATATTAGAATTTCACCAGAGGACTGTTCAATCTTGATAACGAGAACATTATAGTTAAATTTACTTAAATAAACATAAATTATGCAATAATACCATTTTGTCCATTCCTTTAGGACCAAGACTGGTGCGAATTGCGTCGGCTACAGCTAAAATAATATACATACATACAACTTTCATGATTAAGGTATAAGTTAACATGATTTTTATAAATCAAATTCATATGATAAAATGTAATAGATGAAAGCAATATACCAAAAGTGAATGAATTACTTTACAAATGTCTTATAGAAATTCCTTATAACCCGTAAACTGACCTTTCGCAGCGACAATGTTGCTGTTATGCATCTCTCTGTCTTTTGTCGCATCTTTAAATGTGCCTTGGTTTGTTTTCGATTGAGAAGCCATTGGAGTGAAATAATAACAAATGTTAATTACACTTGTTCACAGAAAAGTAGAGATATAAAATACCTACAGTAAGCAGGTTCAATTAGAGTAAGATTTTTACTGTAAGTTCATTAAAATATTTAAGCCATAGCAAAATAAAAAAAATCATATTAATGAGAACCGGTTTTAAAGATAAAATTAAAATAAAAAATATTTTATGACAAGTGTGAATTAGTTTTTTATAAGTTACGGTAAAATTACTCAAATACTTCAAAACAATAAAGTTAAGTACGCTTGGTAAATAAACACGGCACAAAGTGTTAATGGTTATTAAAAAAAATTTTACAAGCTCTCCCAGAGCTAATCTATACAATAAATCAATATTGTAAGTGCAATTTCATAAAGCACATGTAAACGATAATTTAACTTCTTTTTCAAGAATTTTATAACAGTTACAATAAAATAATTTTAAGTTGCAGTAAATAAAAATTTTTCAATATTTACGTTATATAATAAATAAAAACTCTGCGATCCACTCTGCGTGGTGCCATTTTATCCGATTATATAATTAAGCATGCTGTTTATTTTCTGCCTGCTGTTTTAACTGATAAAAAATACATACGTCTTTATTTTAGTTTTCTTTTAAGATAATTAATGATAATTTTTTAGAACTTTATCTTCAATTTCTTAAACTTAAAGGAATTCTGTACTCATTTTAAAACTTCATTTAAAATGTATCATTATTTATTTTAATAAAGTTTTTATTTTAAATAAAATCATTCAGCATTTAAATGCTTGACATATTAAATACAACATTATTAAGTAAAATAGTGCATAAGTCAAAGATGTCTCTTGAAAATAAATTAAAAGTATACCGTAATCATTTTCAATGAAAGACAGATGGTTGTGAAGATAAAGCAGTGTAATTTTTAATGTTTTTCAGTATGCATCTCAATTAATTTTTTGTAATAATCTTGTACTTTTATGTTTTTCGTGACGTTTTGCATGTATGCTTTTATTGGCATGATTAGCAGGGCTTTCAGGCAAACTGTTTTCCCTTTGCTACAATTCTGTTTATTGTTGACAAGCTTGCTTTATTGTTATTTAGTTTTACTTTGTTCGATTTTTGGGCTTTTAGTTTTGTGGACTGTACGAGCGTTGTTCAGTTATCAAATTTGACAGCGGGAGTTTTGCTGAAGCACTTGGAAAGACAATGTTTGGTTCAGTAAGTGAGGCTATAAGGTGTATCTTTGATTTTACTTTACACAGAAAGACTGGTGTATTTATGTAAAAATGAGTTTTAATATCGCCTTTAAAAAATTGTAATTTGTTGTTCGATGAGCAGTTACTCTATTTTGTTAATTGAATTTAAAAATAAACCATTTAATTTTTTGTAAAGCAATTTTTAACAATAATAATTACTTTTGTTCTCGTTTTTATTTATGAAGAGTCATTTCATTTTATTATTTAGCGATTTCCGAAAGTACAGCTTCTTTGTTGTAAACTGTTGTAACAGCTCTGCCTTTGGGGTAGTTGATGAAAAAATGAAAAATTCATTATAGGTATATATATATTATAGCCAGAGGGTTTTACTATTTGTGACAGTCAAGATGCACATCGATTTTTTCGAATTGATTAGTGATTTGAGTTGTTTTTTTACAGATCTAAATGCTTACGTGTGTAATGTTTTTTCCGGCATATGTGATTAATGAAGATACGATTAATGAGCATTTTGCATTTTCTGTTGCTTGCTATATTATATACTCAAGCTGTATTACCTGTCGATCAATATTTTCGCTTATTGAACTGTATCGTCGTCAATTTTTAGCAAGTTGATTTTACGATTATTCTATTTTATTTTTAGAATCGTTCAAAAGAACGTTCACGTCCGCCAGTTTCTTTGAAAATGAGTAATTCGAAAAAGAAGCAGGACGATAAAAATTTGAAGCTTCTTCGTGAGCTTGCTGCTCTTCCTAAAAATAAGCAGTGCTTTGATTGTTATCAACGTGGACCGACATACATCGACATGACAATTGGTTCTTTTGTTTGCACATCTTGCAGTGGACTGTTGTAAATTTTTATTGTGCTTATAGTGAATTTCGATTTCTTTTAATATATGCACATAAATGTATTTAGGCGAGGTCTCAATCCCCCACATCGCGTAAAATCGATATCCATGGCAACTTTTACGCCTGATGAAATTGATTTTATCAAAAGCAGAGGAAATGAAGTAAGTCCAATTTGTTTTTTATTGAAAAAGTTTTAACGTAGGTTTTGTAAACTAATTTGTTAGTTGCTTAAGAACATTAGCTTTGAAATATTTTATTTAGAACTTCGGCGTGGGGGGAGGGGTTGTATTGTTTAATAAGTGATTCAAACGCGTAAATATGAATGTAAATATGTGTATGTCGCACCAATAGAATCTGCATCTGTCGGCAGATGAGCATTACACTTTTGCATTTTATTTTGGTAATTTCGCATATGTTATTTATACTATGGAAGGAAGCTTATTGGCGAAATTATTTAAATTAAAATTTTTTTACTGAAGTTGCATGCTTGTATATGCAGTGATTCTTTTTATTTTTTGCCAGAAATGACAAATACTGCAGATGTTAGAACATTACCGTATAGTGGCAATCAAGTACAATTTATTGAAATTACTACTACGTTTCAAAGGTTTATTTAATTTAAAGTTTTAAAATGAAACTTTTTAATTTGAAAGCAACGTCAATTGAAGTTTTGAAATATTTGAAATATATTTCACTGATCTAATGAAGTAAAAAAGTACGTTAGGTAATTTATTGCACATCACTGCAAAAATATTGACAGTTCATTTCTTTTTGATATTTAGTATTGTCAAAATGTTTGGATGGGACGGTACGACAAGCGACGTGGGTTGGATGAACGATCTTTCAAAGATGAAACGCAGATGAAAGACTTTTTGATTCTGGTTAGCCAACGAAAAAGCATTATGTGGAAAAGTTGGGATTCATGATTTTTGTAGAAATATGAAAAAAAACGATGGTTTGTTAGTCCGTCGGAAAGTGGCTTAACGAAGACTTGCACTGCACCTAGCAGCAGCGTGACGGATACTCTTGTGGAAACTGGTGGAACATCGACAAATCAATCCAGTTCAACATTGGTAGGATTATCATCTGCTGCACAGCAAAGGCCCAAGCCAACGCAAAATCTGTTGGGAAAGTCTGCTTTTGCTCCTGGCGAATTGCATCCAATTACATTACCAACAACTACTGTAAGCCTTTATTTTGTTTTGCAGACTGTGAATGAAAAATGCGAAATTTGAATTTTAGACTAACAATAAATTATTGGTGGACTTTGATGCTGATCCATTTGCCAGTGCCCCTTCTGGTATTTTTTGTTTTTGTATTTTTATAATTTAAAAATTTTAATTCGAAATATTTCAGCTCCCGTAGAAATGGTGCAAGCGGCGGATAAAATGAATTTTGCAAATTTTGCGAGTTTTGAAAGTCAGAATTCGTTGTTAGTGCCGTTGGAAGCTGCTTCGGGAAATAGCGCATCCGATTTGAAAGGTGATACAAGAATGATTTTAAATTTAAAAAATTAGTTGCATCATAAAGCTTATAGGTGGCATGACAAAATCTACGACGCTTCCAGTGAACATAAATTGTGAGAAATCGGTGACATCGGCAGATAAATATTCAGCTTTAGCTGAATTGGACGAATTGTTTCGCGTTGATGCAAATTTAGCTAAGATGACTCAATCGACTGGAAATTTGGCGAATGGTATGTTTCAGAACTTTTTATTTTTATACCTGCGGATGAATATTTTTGGGCATTAAGGCGCGAATACATTCTCTGGTTATACTTCATCACAGCCCACGTATTCGACAGTAAATACTGGCATGAAAGGTACAATTATAAGTTGATATGCGTTTATGAAGTAATAGTTGTTTTTTTGCAGGCATGCATACACATTCATTCTTCGGCTCACAACCAGCTGCAAGCTTTTCGTCTGCGCCAACTAATGTAGATCCTTTCAGCAGTTTGACGACTTTTGCTTCTGTTCCTTGGAATCCTTTTTTTGCTAATCAATCTTGCGAGGATAACATGAGCAAAAGCATGCAAGGCGGAAGCAGTAGTAACACGTTGTTTGCCGCAAATATGCAGGCAGCGAATGTAAACGCACAAAATTTCAGCGGCCAGCCAAGCAGTCCTTCTTCGACAATAATGCGGCAGTCTGTAAGAATTTCTGTATTAAAATTGTTCTTTAGAAGTAGAAAAGAAAGAATACAGCACCACCTCTTTTCCCATAACTTGCTTTTAACTGTTGTTTGTTTTCTAGGAGAAACATCCATCTCAAAAAGATGGATCAAGCTGGAATCCATTTCTGTAGGTCACTTACGGTTGAGGAGGAAAGGGTCATTCTGATAAACGGTGTTGATATCCGGTATATCAGAAATTCTTGCGTAAGCTGTTGAAAACAATATTCAACATGGAAATTGAACCGATTCATCGTTCATCTGAATGCATTGCAATGAATTCTAACGATTTTATAATGCTAATATTGTGGACTTGTCGAATGCACTTTTCCATCTTCAGTCTTTTTTTTTCCAACTCTAACATTATTTTGCTCTGTGGTCATAATTTTTTTACAGTATGATCCGTATTTTATAATTCACTATAAATAAGTAAAAGTGCAGCAAGTTTTTATTCTGTTTGTTTTGTTGATTTTATGATTTTTTTAAAAAAAATTCTGATGTGTATTCAGCTAAAATTTTGGATTGAATTTTGGTATTTTGCCATCGTTGACTGGTACTTTTACGGCCGCTTAACGGCGGGCGGTGGTGCATTAGCGTTCATTGCGTGGCTGGTAGCCATGGGAACGACGTCAGCGGAGTGAATCTCGTTCCCATGGTTGTTCCAACGTCGTCGACAAGCTGTGTGTTTGCTGCATGCATCCTGAGTTTGAGTTGTTTGCAAAAATGTTCTCTCTTATTTCAATACACCACTTTATTACGTTGAACGCCAGGTATGCTTACTGTAGAAAAAAGTTGACGATCACGAATTATCCCAATTTGCATCGTATGTGTTGAGGATTATTTCTTTGTTTTTCGTTTTTGTTTTTGCTTTTCAGCTTTGCATTTGTGATCTGCAGTGGCGTTATTTTTGGAATGGCAAATTAAGCGGCTACTTATTGTACAAAAGTTGCTCAATTATTATGAACGGATCGATACTGGCCAATCGCTACCGGCTTTTGAAAGAAATTGGCGATGGGACTTTTGGAGAAGTTTGGTTAGCTAAACGTCTAAGTTCCAACGAAAAAGTCGCCATTAAAAAGTTAATATTTTATTCATTCATATTTTTCACATTTATCTGTTATGGTCATTTTTGGAATTTTTCAAAAGTTTTACTCGCAACCACTTATTTTAATTCTTGAAATAACATTTAAAAACGCATTTCAAAATCAATCAATAAAATGATGATCAATATTATTGATCAGTTTATAATTCATCTAAAAAATTTTTTTAGTTATTTAAAATTTTCATTTTTTCCATCTTATACTTTTAAGTTATCTACTTTCATTTATTTTTGAATACAGAATAGGGAAATTTGAAGTCAAGTAAATATAAAACTATTCTATATAATATGTTTGCTTCATTAAGTAATCGATTTTTTTAAATAATTATTTGCGTTGCAGTTGTAATACTTTTTCTGAAATTTTTTTTTCAATGATGCAATTCAATCTCTGCTAAAATTTTTCTTTTCCGCCTTTTTTTTCTCGAACCTCTCTTCCCATTTATTAAATATTTAAATATATAAATATAAATAAATATATGTATATAATGCATATAATCGGTAAGGCGTAATGGCGTTAAATGGAATGGAAAGAAGTTGATGCTGTTCAATCATTGCAGCAATGGAAATTGCTGAAATCAGCCAAGAACATTCGTTGAATACTTTAAAAGCAATATTTTAAAAATTATTAACGTCTTATAAAGATGAAAATGAACAGAAAAAAGATTAAAAATTCACGGCTACATTAAGATGATCAGTATTGCTAGGTGAAGAATGGAATAAAGTATTTTTTTTTCAATTCAGTTTTTTATTTTAAATTTGCCACGTAGTTATGAAGCTGAAGTAAGTGAAGATTGGATTTTTTTTCTTTTGCACTTAATTGGCTGCAGTCTTTTCAGGAAAGTGAATTTAGAAAATTTATCACTGAATAAGGAAAGAATAAGCATGAGCAATGTTGAAACTTTTCCAATCTGAAACATTGCAAAATTGCCATGTATTGTTTCAAATATTGATGCCAAGTTTATTATTGTTGAGCTTTGTAACGTTTTTTTGCTCTACCGTATATATGTAAATGTATTGCTTTAGAAAAATATATTTATTGACATCAGTGTAATATTTGAATGACAAATGATTGATTGATTGGAATTTATTTTCAGAATGAAGAAGAAGTATTATTCGTGGGAAGAAGCGATGGGATTGCGTGAAGTGAAGGTGTGTATTTTATTTAATTAGTGGATTTTAGAGTTGCAATAAACGAACAACAATATTTTATGATGTGAATGACCTTTTCTTCAGAACTAATTAATTTTTATCTAATTTCTGATTCAATAATGATTTTAGTCATTAAAAAAGATGAATCACATCAACGTGGTGGAATTAAAAGAAGTAATCCGTGAGAATGATACTCTTTATTTCATTTTTGAATACATGAAAGAAAATTTGTATGAAATGATGAAACGAAGGTAACAATACAAAGTTATATATATATATGTTTTTTTTGAAAAAAGCACTGTAATATCGGTGTAATTTGTAAATTTGTGTAAATCTTCAGGGATACTCCATTTCCGCATTCGGTAATATGCAACATCATTGCGCAAATATTGAACGGCTTAGCGTACATCCACAAACACGGTAATTTGAAAGGTGAAATTTATATGAATAAATTTCATATTTTTTTGTGCAGGGTTTTTTCATCGTGATATGAAACCTGAAAATGTTCTTTGCATTGGCCCTGAGCTTGTAAAAATTGCTGACTTTGGTCTTGCTCGAGAAGTTCGTTCAATGCCACCTTACACAGATTATGTATCCACACGCTGGTAAAATTGTTATTTCATTTATTTTGGAGTTTTTTGGTTTTCATCAAAAGTTTTCCATTATATTATTGTTGAATTATAAAATTTGGAATTTCACATATTTTTGAAGGTATCGAGCTCCGGAAGTTCTACTACGCTGCCGTAATTACAGTTCACCAATAGATCTTTGGGCAGTTGGCTGCATCATGGCAGAATTGTTTCTTCTACGACCATTGTTTCCCGGTAGTTCGGAAATAGATGAAATTTTCAAAATATGCGCTATCATTGGAACACCTAGCCGGGTAAAAATTCTTTAACACGCAGTGGGAATTATTTTTGATTTATTAATTTTATTTTTCACTTATTTTTCTTTTAATTTCAGGAAGAATGGCCTGAAGGATACCAGTTGGCATCTATGATGAATTTTCGATTTCCGCAGTGCGTGCCGATTCCGTTGGAGACGATCATTGTCAATGCAAAAAGCAGTGCAATTGCGTTGCTTAAACAGCTTCTATTTTGGAATCCACAACGCAGGCCGACTGCTGTTCAGGTTGGTTTAAAGAAATGAAAATGAAGATGCTTTGCATTTTTGAATTTATTTCCGCTTTTTGTAGGCTTTGAAAAGCCAATATTTCTCTTTGGTGGAGAGGAATGTTTGCCAGTCGAAGATGATATCTGAATCCAACGGCTCCACTGTGGCCAATGTGGATTTGGATGCAAAAATTCAATCAAATGTTCAGAAGAGTAATTTCTTCACAAATGGAATAATACAGTCGACTGAGAAGGACGAGAAATTATTGGTAGCAAAGCAAAATCACTGTTTGTCGAATTCAAATGACAACATTGATCAAGCTTTATCACGTCTCTCGACTACAGAAGAAGAAGAAGAAGAAGAAGAAGAAGAATATAATGATGATGATGATGATGATGATGATGATGAAGGATTACGAATTCGTTCAATTGATGTTGAAAGTTTACCATCGGATAAAACGGATGTGGATAATTTTGGGCGAACATCCGCTTACGAGAGCTTGCTCAACAGTGGCGCCAGTAGGCGCCATTCAAACGGTGCTAGGCGTCAAATACCAAATGTGCCACACAACGAAAACATGCAGACGGATAATTCGTTGTCAATGGAACAATGCCGCAGGCGATCTTTGAAAGCCATTGCCAGCAGATCGGTGTTACAAAAGGATGTTGATCATGACGAGCAGAATAGAAAGCAAGAAATCAATAATCCAATTATTGTTGCGGGCTGTTCAGAATTTTCTCTCAACGGATCTGCAACATTGAAAACAACAGAAGTGTAATTGACAATTTATGTTTTTTTTCTCTGCTTTGAACAGTAATTTATTGAAGGAACAGAATTGTAATTATTGCTATAATTTATTAGGATGCCGGCACCTCAGTCACGACGTTCAGAAAGGCGAAAACCCTCTTTGCCGAAAATTGATCAACTTTTGACAAGGAAAAAGCCGACATCTCTTTTCAGTGTCAAACTGCCGGACCAAAGTCTCTGGTGTGGTTCAACGTTCAGCAATGGTCTGTCAACGCTGGATTATTTGAACCTGCCCAAAATGAATCAACTGAAAAAGGATGCATCGCAAAAATATCTTTCCGGGCATGCAAACTTTTCATCAAATGGTAATTTGCCATAGTTGAACAGTCCAACAATATCTCATAACGTTCCACATTTTGATTATTAATCAGTTTTGATAATTATTTTCAATTCTTTGCTCTAATTACTTCACTTTCTTCTCTTTCAGACGGCAATACATCGACAAACAAAAGCAAATTTTATTACAATGCACCGTTGTGTCCAAAATCGAATTCAATTTTTACCACCACCAACAGAAACCGAGAATGGAATAGACACTGTGGTAAAAAGTTATTATTCAGTTTTTTTCTTATGCAAATTTTTTATGTAAAGTTCAATTTAATTAAATAAAGTTTTCAATAGATAAACCGTTGTTGGGTACGTTGCAGTCTTTTCAATGTTCAGCATCGTCAAAAAGCCAACCGCCGACTGGTCGTATTGGATGGTTGTCGAAGTAGAATTGTTATTTCTTATTTATTCTCTTCCTCTTTGCATTTAAATTTCACTGCTGAAATGCATTTTATTTCTAGAGTTGCTTTAGATTGATTTTCGACAAGCTGCTGCTGATTGACCAGTTGGAAAAATAGCATTGAACCGCCTTGAAATTATTTCTTGCAGTTCGGTTAGAAATAATTAATCGACAATTCTCTGCAAGTAAATAATTCATTCATCCGTAGGATTTATCCATTATTTAATCATTGAACAATTTAATTATTGCTTGTTATCAAAAGCATTACTATTATTATTATTATTATTATTATAGGTTAAGTGAATTGGAAAAACCAAGTTCTTCCTTAATTATATGCTCAGATATGCTTTTGAGAAAGCGAAATTGCTTTAATAAAAATTAGTTTTACTGTTTTGTCGCTCTGTTTGGTGCAGCATTTTTTGAAAATTATGCATAATTGGTAGTGCAAAAAAGTTAATTTCTTTTCAATAAATTAAATCAATCAAATGTTGTTGTCAACAACAATACAGTGATATGCAAAGCTGAATTATTATTCTGCAATAAATTTTTAATCAACAGTGCGCGTGAGATTGCTTTTCCTTGTTATATTTAAAACTTTGATGTGCATCTTATAGCTGCTTCAAGTGTAAAAACATGAATAAATTGCGTTTTCGTTACGAAACAGCAGTGAAAATAATGCCGGCAACGTTTTGGATAAAGGAACTCGTTATGTTTATAAAAAGACTCACCGGCTGACTTTCCCAGCTGATGGTAATAATTTCCACAGCATAGACATGCACAGAATGTTGGATTGTGTAAATTACAGAAAACAGTAGAACATGCTCAGCGCTGAAAAATCTACCGTACATCTCGTGGTACTTGAAAATCAGGTTGTGACGTATGCAATTGTCTGTGTTCAAGGAAATCTGTCGACTTTATTGTTAAGCATGGCCCAAGCTATTGATAGTGTCACAAATAGAGGGCGTGGCAACATAATTGGATGCCTTTTGCGATGCTACAATTAAAACACCCCTTTCTGATAGTAGTGACGCGTTGAGATGGTTCGAGAATGTAACAGTATGTGTCTTGATGTCTTCCGTTCCAATGGAAAGCAGAGCTGCAGCGGTGCAATTTTATGCTGACCACGGTGTTAAGTCCACTGTTTGTGGCCCGGCAGTGTTTGATAGATCTGGATGACTTGAGGAAGGATGACTGTGAAAGATTTGTCGTCAACTGCTGGCATCCTAACCGAATATCACACAGTGACGCACACCCATTATCCAGGATTGCCGTTACATTTGATTTGTCAAATAGAGCGCAGTAGTTTCCTACCTACAGTTCAGCTAGCGGCTACTCACAAATCGAAATGAATGAAGAGGATGCTGAGAAAACTGCTTTTGCAACAGCATTTGTCGTTTATCAGTTCAAGGTAATACTGTTTGGACCGTTTGGCAATGCCCGTCAATATCGGTATATACAGTATTAAGTAAATAATGGTATAATATAATATAATATAATATAATTTATAATACAATACATTCTTGTTATCTGTGACGGTATCTTTGTGGTGTGCTTTAGTGTTATGTATACATTATTGAATGATGTCCATGTATTCATTTGTAATGCATAGTGCAATTCATGATATAATCATGAAAAGTAAATTGCTTTGTTTTCAAGCATTGACTTTTCACTTAATTT
Source organism: Trichinella pseudospiralis (assembly GCA_001447645.1). Taxonomy (NCBI): domain Eukaryota; kingdom Metazoa; phylum Nematoda; class Enoplea; order Trichinellida; family Trichinellidae; genus Trichinella; species Trichinella pseudospiralis. Next base: position 341,162 of record JYDV01000023.1, read on the forward strand.
GTTGTAGATAAATGAGAAAAAAGAGTCAAATAATTATTAAATTTTCTTGCAGAAGCTTCTCGCCAGCCATCAATTACCGATGGAGGTTAATTTGTTCAGATATAATAAAGTTTTTGCTGGGCATTCAATCGAAAGTGAGATTCTTTTGTTTTTACACTCTTTTGTTATAATTACGGTAAAATTAATGAAAATAGATAGTGATATTCAGGTGTTATTTGTGTTTCGGGTGTAAATTATTGGGCATTTTGTTTGCATTCATTACATAGTGTGAATCATAATCAGTTGAAATGAATCAGTTGTTGCATACGAATATGCAGTAAGATGCTTTAATATTTAAGAATGGATACTTTGCACACTAGAACATTGCATGCATCACACATTGTTCTGGATGGCAATAGCATTTATTTGTGTTACAATTAGTTTGACAATGATTGCAGTTAAAAAATCCTTTTCCGTTGTAGAATTTCCTTCTATTATTAAAATGTGAGACATTGAATAATTAAATAGTGGTTCCTAGCCTGTGAGGAATATGAAAAAAGTGATCCGCGGTTGTTCCACGTTTTCAATTACAAACGTAGTAATGCTGCTGTAAACAAGTCACTGTTAAAATATTATTTAAATTATTATTGCCCCGCCATTATTGTTGTCATTCTTATTGACAGTGTTATATAATTTTTGTAACGTTTGTATTGATAGGAAGGAATTGGTTGGATTTATTGAATATGAACATTGAAAGTGCAAATATGATAATTGACAGCGAAATATCGACACCCACTGAAGAATATACGAATGTCTTTCAGGAAGGGTTGGATCAATAGTTCGGTCGGCCTGTAGCAGCAATTTTTGATAAGGAAGCAAAAGAGAAATTCCTACATTACTGGCCAGTGCCATTTTCTTTGAAAGACAAAATGGAATCTAAGCTGAGCAAGGTAGTAGAAGAAAGAGTGTACTGACTGGGCTGCACTCCTTGTGCCCGTGATAAAGTTCCATGGTAAAATTCATCTGTGATATGATTGTAATGGAACTGTGAACTCGCCAATAAAGACAGATGTGTATCCATCTCTTTCCGACACATTTCAACAATGACATTGCAGAATTGACTGGAAAAAAATTCTTCACAAGGATTTGGATAGAGCATATGCAGAAGTTTGAGTAGACGAGCCATCGTCGCTTCAAATACACACCAGATTTATATCCAGTACAAAGATTCACTTTTGCAATTGCGTCTGCACCAAGTATATTTCAATGATTGATGGAATTTCTGTTATCATCAATGGGCGCAGTAATCTATTCAGATGATACACTGATGGTTGGATGAAATTTAGAAGAGCAATGGGGAAGTGAGTGCGCGCTTTTCTTCTAGCACTCAGAGAAATAAAAAGAAATACCATATGGACAAGATTGTGACGTTCTCAGGATTCAAGTTTGGTGTAGAAGGAATACAGCCAGCAGACGAAAAGATTGCACGCATAAAGAAGTTTAGGACACCGATTTGAAAATATTCCTAAAGTTTAGGAAAACTAACGAAGAAAGATTCTCTTCTGGTGAGAGTCATGGAATGTATCCAGCACGTCTGGAATACAGAACAGCAGTCTGAAGGATTAGCAAATATTTTCAAGAAGGAAACACGAAATATTTGTACAAAGAGGCTGCTTGTTGCGGTGACATTGAGCAAGAATTGTATGAAGAGTAGGAAAGAAGTGATGACGTTGTAGCATGCAGTCAGTACATATAGAGATATAGTACAAACGAATGCAATGACAAAGAATTACCTGTGTGGCTTCGGATTGACTTTGAGATGGGATAAATTGTAAAGTTGGTGAAGAAAACAGAAAAAGTTCACCATCAGCACTGACATTGTCATGGAGATGGCCCGTGGACACAGCCAGGGGGCACAGTTATATTGCAAAAGCAATTTCAACACAGGAGCCCCTTGCTGGCGATTAATGCAAATTCTTGCTGGACAGGCTTGCTTGCCATTGCTTTGTTCTCCATGTCTCATGAGTAACGAAATTTATGTTATCCTGAGCATTCATTATTGCTGTACATTTTGATGAACCACATTCAATTTGCCTACTTTTCGTATTATTACAACTCATGTTTATAGTTTATGCTATTTCCATTTATTTTTCAATAAAAGACGCTTACTATGAATTTGTTCTTTTGCTTGATTAAATAATTTATTAATTGAATTATTAAATGAAATAATTAAATAAATTAATTTCTATTTAAAATGAATTATGTTTTACTTTTTTTTTATTTGCACTGCCTTTTAGCATCCTAATTAATTTTTCAAATTTTTATAACAATTTATTAATTCATCTCAATTTTTCAGGGACGTCATTTTATTTATTTATAATTCAATTTTGCAGTTGAACGCCGATGTACTACTCTCTCTGTTCACCGTAGGCATCTGAAGACACGTAAGCGTATGCATAGCAGACGAACAAAAATTTGCATACATTTTCTGGTAAACCAGTCTTACTGTGCATGATTATCATTAGGTTAAGCAACCAACAAATTTCACGACTGTCAATCTAAAATCACACTGAAAACAATATACGTATAACAGTAATAACAATTACGTTATTCCTTATTGTTAGATATCAATGAGTGGCTGAAAAATAAGCATATCCAATAAATCAAAGAAGCAAATATATAATACATTAGTAGCCGACGCCTGTGTTGAGCTATAGCTGCTAAGCAACACAAACGGTAAGGCGACGCACTGAAATTTGCATGTTAAGGAGACGCAGGTAACAATGATGAAATAATTTGACCTAACTTCTGCTTTGAAGCTACATTAATAACTTTAATTAATTTACTTTATTTGGGCTATTTAATAGTATCTAGATTTGCGAGGCAGTATAATAGTTAATATTGTAAAGTTGTATCTCATATATTTCTGTTTGTGTAATTTTGCAACAACGATTGTCGCGGAGACTGTTTGCTGAGCATAATAAAAAGTAGGCTTCTTACTTGTTTAGCAGAATTTTCATGCAAAGTTTTATTTGCGGAAAGAAAATTAATTATTAATTATAAAGTAAAACACATCGATGCGCATGTTGCGAACACTTTGATTATATCTCAATTTATGAATTGAATTTTGTTTTGATGTTGATTTGAAATATTTGTAGGCTGATGATGTCCTGCAACATCAGAATAGAAGACGTTTTCAAAAAAAGCCGACAAGCATCATTATTTTTATTCAAAATGGCCAATCATTTTTTGCAACTTCAAAAAAGTATCTCCAAGTGATGGGAAGTTGACTATTTTTGTAAGTAGCAGATTTTTATTGAATGCATCATAATATTGCTGAAAATAACTGTTGAATATGTAATTATTGCTGAACTGGATTTTGTGCGAAATTTTATGTTAACGTTAAGCAACAGTTTATTAAATTATTTAATTCTTTGAAAAGCAAACAAATATATTAAAAACTAATTATTATTAAAAGCAAAATACTTTCATTATGAAAAAGAGTTTTCGCCAGAAGTTGAATTTTTCAATTGCTACAGTTGATGGCGATGCTATAAAAATTTATTATTGAGAAAGAAATTCAACGTTGAGTTCTAGCCATGAACGCAGCGCGCATGTTATGCAAATTAGAGTTATATAAAAATTATTCTCTTAGCAACAATGCTCCTGTTTAATCAACGCATAAATGTTCATAACTGTATTTTATTTTATTTTATTTTATTAACTTTTTTAAAATTGAAATCACAAAATATTCTTCCATTGATTACGACTGAACGTAAATTATGTATTTGATATTAAAAATGAAGTGAAATATAATTGCAGTAAATTAATATTATGCATGACATAGTGTGTAGTCAAACAAATCAAAACTGTAGAGCTGGCTCATAATACTATGAAATTGGTTTTGCAATGAAATGCGTTAATTAATTTTCATCTTGCATATTTCAAATTGTTATGCAAATATTATCTAATATTGAGAAGGGAATCTGTTCATTATATATTAATTTTTTAATACATAATTTTTTCCAAATTTTAAACAATACATTAGTCAACAACACGTATATTAATTATTTTTTCAAATATTTTGAAGTTTTAGTTTGAATATTTTTACTCTTTTTTTTTATAAAAAATATTTTCAAAAATGAAACCGCCCTTTTTATTGTATTACTCGTTTGAAATATGAAAAAAAATTTTTCAATATTTGCAAATAGCAAATATTCAATAGAAAACATTATAAATTCTAATTAAATGCATTAAAAACAAAAAAGAAGTGATAATAACAATTTTAATATTCAATTATAAATAGAAAAATTATTTCACTGCAATTGGCAGTGGAGACGTCCGCTTGTTCGTATTCCACTGCAGGTTGAACTGCTGGTTTGTGCACTCTTACAAAGTGTACAGATCATTGTGCAGGGTTACCAATTGTCCCTCCTCATCATCCGCCAATATTGGCAGACAGAGTGCTTTGTAAACATACAAGTGTAGAGCTTGAAATATGCCAATGCAATTTCCAGAAAAATTTTTGACAATACTTTTATATGGAAAGTTGTTTACCTTCATTATCATTTAATATAAATCTGTTTTTGAGTTTACATCATTATAGATATTAGGCAAATAACATTTTTATCCGGTAAATTTTGATTGTTAACACAGTTTGTGTGCTTAAATTTTGGTGAAAAGCTTTTTGCAAGGATTGAATTAATTGAAATAGGTTTAATGTAACCCTGCGCATCCGCTAGATTAGTAGTTTTCTGTATGGGAATTTATATTATTTCTGTTACTTCAGCGTTAATTAGAATTCATAATTGATAATAATTTCCAATGATCATTTTGTAAGTAATTACCTTTTAATTAAGAAGCAGTTGAATTATATGCTTGAAAGTCCAATTTTAAATTTCTTGAAACTTTCACTATGTGTTTAAAGCGATAACATTTATTGATACAATGTCATATTTGTAGGTACAAAGAATGGAACATGGAAAAACTGAAAACGTTTTCAATACCCGGAC
>JYDV01000023.1:364906-441296 GCA_001447645.1 Trichinella pseudospiralis
GACCAAGTACTGCATTAATTCAAAACTCAGCCATGTAGATTTGTGGTTTGTTTAATTAAACTGTAGAACAGCTTCATTCTTTTAAAGTATCCTTAGCCCAGAAATACAAAATTGAGACCCACGGAGAACCACATATACCTTTTTTGTTTTCTTGTTCTGCTCCGTGCGGTCCGGGATTTGCTTCGTATTGAAAACGTTTTCAGTTTTTCCATGTTCCATTCTTTGTACCTACAAATATGACATTATATCAATAAATTTTTTTACTTTAAACACATAGTGAAAGTTTCAAGAAATTTGAAATTGGTCTTTCAAGCATATAAGTCAACTGCTTCTTAATTAAAAGGTAATTACTTACAAAATGATCATTGGAAATTGTTATCAATTATGAATTCTAATTAACGCTGAAGTAACAGAAGTAATATAAATTTCCATACAGAAAAGCACTAATCTAGCGGATGCGCAAGGTTACGTTAATCCTATTTCAATTAATTCAATCCTTGCAAAAAGCTTTTCACCAAAATTTAAGCACACAAACTGTGCTAACAATCAAAATTTACGGGATAAAATTGTTATTTGTCTAATATCTATAATGATGTAAACTCAAAGACAGATTTATATTAAATTAAAATGATGGTAAACAACTTACCATATAAAAGGATTGTAAAGTATTTTTTTTGTAAATTGGATAGGCGTACCTGATCCACTACACTTGTATGCTGGTAATGCACTCTGTCTGCCAATGTTGGCAGATGATGAGGAGGGACAGTTGGTAACCCTGCACAATGATCTGTACACTTTGTAAGAGTGCACAAACCAGCAGTTCAACCTGCAGTGGAATACGAACAAGCGGACGTCTCCACTGCCAATTGCAGTAAAATAATTTTTCTATTTATAGTCAAATCTTAAAATTGTTATTATCATTTCTTTTTTGTTTTTGATGCATTTAATTAGAATTTATAATGTTTTCTATTGAATATTTGCTATTTGCAAATATTAAAAAAATTTTTTTCATATTTCAAACGAGTAATACAATAAACAGGGCGGTTTCATTTTTGAAAATATTTTTTATAAAAAAAAGAGTAAAAATATTCAAACTGAAACTTCAAAATATTTGAAAAAATAATTAATATACGTGTTGTTGACTAATGTATTGTTTGAAATTTGGAAACAATTATGTATTAAAAAATTAGTATGTAATGAACAGATTCCCTTCTCAATATTAGATAATATTTGCATAACAATTTGAAATATGCAAGATGAAAATTAATTAACGCATTTCATTGCAAAACCAATTTCATAGTATTATGAGCCAGCTCTACAGTTTTGATTTGTTTGACTACACACTATGTCATGCATAATATTCATTTACTGCAATTATATTTCACTTCATTTTCAATATCAAAAAATTAATTTACATTTAGTCGTAATCATGGAAGAATATTTTGTGATTTCAATTTTAAAAAAGTCAATAAAATAAAATACTGTTATGAACATTTATGCGTTGATTAAACAGGAGCATTGTTGCTAAGAGAATGATTGTTAGATAACTTTGATTTGCATAATATGCACGCAGCGCTCATGGCTAGAACTCAACGTTGAATTTCTTTCTCAATAATAAATTTCTATAGCTGCATTGCTCAATAATAAAGTTCTATATATATATGATCTGGCATGCATTTTTTCTGGTAAACAAGCCCTACTGTGGCTGCTTTTCTGTTCGTTGAGCAAACAAAACAATTTTGACGCCTTTAAATCTGAAATCATACTAAAATGATTACATGAGTTGAAACTTTACGATAATAAGTATTATGTCGCTCTCGTGTACGAGACACCATTGAACTGTTTAAAAAAGCAAATTTAAACGAACTTTTATAGGTAGATTTAAAGTTCAGGCTAGTGGTGAGCAGCAGCTGCAAAGTTTTAAAATTGTACTAGTAATTTAGGATGTCTACTGCAGATTTTGTTTCATTGTGACAAAGGACAGCATCTGGCAATCACATCTAAAAGTTCCTGAAATTATAGACACCTTTTCTCAGCTAAAAACTAACTAAAAAATAATGCCAACTCATAAAAATAACCAACTTCTCATGTGTAATATTTATGAATCATCAGGATGATTGAGCTTCTGAAAAATCATAAACCATTTTCCAGAAATAAAGATCACAAATGACGAAAACGCAAATCAACTATTTTCATTGTCCGGCTTTACTTTGCAAAGATCTTCTATTCTGGTGTCACTGTACATCATCAGCGTCAATTATTTCAAACAAAGTCCATATTGGAAACAAGAAAATTGAATTTACACGGAAATTTTCATTTCATTAGGCATTCTGACAGATAATCATTGCTAAACATTTTTGTCATATGTAATATTTACCATAATGATGGAATTAAAGTAAGACCTACAAAAATAATAAAGATCTAAAACTTAAAAAAGTAGTAGAAGTATATTTATGAATTTGGTGTTGTATTTTTACTTGTGAGAAATAGTGTTATGCATTGCATCAAACTTGCTTCATCATTACACCGCAGAAACTGTTTTCCTGATTAGTATCACTTAAACAACATCATGAAAGTGTAATAAAAGAGATTCCTATTTAATAACTGTTATTAATTAATTGAAACAATCTATTTATTGATGTCGAAGTTAATTTACGCAATTGATTAATACTATATAGAGTAAAAGTAAAAAATAAATAATTATAAATAGTACCAAAAAAAATATTCAAACATACCTTTAGATATGAAAAATTTTGCAGTTAGAAATGGCAGCCAAGAAACTGCCATTGTTGAGTATTTATTTCAATGCTGCTGAAATGCTGACTGCTATGATCAAGTTGTAATTTAAATTCGCAAGCGACATAAAAACAAAAATATTTTGAATTTCAAAAACTCTATCCCATACTGTTAACTAGCAGTTACTGCTATTTGCGGTGGAAGATATTGATCTTTACACTTTGTAAGAGTGCACAAACCAACAGATAAACCAACAGTGGAATACAAACAAGCGGACGTCTCCACTGTCAATTACGGAAAAATAATTTTCACATTTATAATTATACCTACATATTATTTTTGCCATTTACTTTTTATTCTTAATAAATTTGTTTGAATTCTAGAATATTTTTATTTGAAAAATTACAATTTATTATCTACTAAAATTCTTTTATTTTTAAAATATCTCTAAATTATTGAAGCTATAAATAGAAAAACATTTATCTATTCATTAGTATACATTGAATTCATGGACTGTATTCTAGGCAGTGCTTTTAAGCAATTGCAAACTGACAATAAAATGTACAACTTACTCGAACCGATATCTTCTTTTCAATGTAGCTCATTTATATTGAGGCAGATCTGAATTACGTTGAATTATTAACAAAAACTGTAAACAATATCAGCAAAATGACAAATATGCTAATAAATAGCCGCCCGCATACGTAGTGTGAAGGTCTTTGTTGAAAAACGTGAAAAACGTTGAAAACCACTAGCATACAATCATTTAAAATGCAGCGCAATGGAATTGTAAAACATGCACTGCAATACAAATATTCATTATACTACTTCTTCTTCTTCTTCTGAAAATCGATGGCTATTATTAATTTGCATAACTATGACGTAATTAACGCAAACGCCTGCAGAAGAATTCAAGTTAGCAGCAATTCATACATACTGTGTTCGATGCGACTGAACATGATTAATCAACTGTAAGGATTAAGTCGCTTTATTCAAATGACCATTCAACTGTCATTTTAGAAAAAATAAAAAATGTCCAGAGATGAAAAAAAAAATCAAGTTTACAAATACAGGAAAATGTCACACAAATGCGTGCTGTGCCACCGTACTGTAGAACACTAGATTACAATGCCGCAACAGTGCTTTTCATTTAAATTCATCCATTATGATTGAGCTTCAGGAATAATATTTCGCAAAGTCAGCTTTTCTGTGTAAAGCCAACTTCAGTGATCATCATTAATATTATTAAATTCTGCAGAACATTCTAAAATACATGTATTAAGCATGTGGATCTTATTGTTAAGCCAATAAATATGCAAAAATAAGGCAGGAGATAAGCGCGACCTGGAGCGCGTGTGTAGATAATTCATTTCAGCACTGGCGCTCACTGCTTTCTCCACAGATTGTCCGTGTGCACTTGTGCTGTGCTGCGCTTATTGAAATGCAATTCTTTGTTACCTGTGCATTTCGGCTATTCAACGTTGTGAATCTGCAACAAATTTTTGTGGAAAAATTAAAAATTTGCAAAAAAACACTTTTTGAACCCTTGAAAAACAGTAATGCCATATATAATAGGCCATGAAATTTCGCATTTTCGAGAAAAAACTCTTGCTTTCTCTGAAAATCACTTCTTCAGCAAACAATCATCGACAGTTGTACATTATCTGTTAAAATAAAGTAGAAAAAATTAATAGAAAAAAAAAATAATCTACATCATTTTGTAAAAGTATTTAATTGAAAAATTATCAAATCCCAATTCGTGCTAAATGAAATACAACATCGTAACAGTAACTGATGACAGCACATAAATAAAGCACTATTCTGTTCTGGAAGCGCGTCTTTGCATTATCCAAAAGTAAAGCGATGGCCAGATGACGCGCAAAAGTATTGCAAACCGAACATACCAAGAAGCCAGGATCAACTCTTGTTCGTTGTTTACCAATGCTTTGAGAATCCTGCAGGCAACCCAGTCTGGCAGCATGCCAGTTTCGGTGTTTCTGTCGATAACATTGTGCGCTACACCCGTACCGTCCAAAGCGTTGGCCGACAATTGCGTCCTTATATAGCCAGGCGATACTAGCAACACTTGCAAGCCAAGATGCGCCATTTCTGCCCTCAAACAGTCAAAGTAGCCCTGAAAGGCGTGCTTCGAAGCGGCATAAGCGCTCCGATGAGGAATAGCTATACGACCCTGCACGCTGCTTATGCAGACAACGCTCTTCGACTTCACATCCCGGTTCAGGATCGCCTGTGTCACAGCAATATGGCCGAAATAATTCACCTCCATCAACAGACGATGCACTTGCATGGTCGTGTCCAGCGCGCAAGAACGTACCGAAATACCGGCGTTATTAACAATCACATCTATCACCGGATTGCGTTCAACAACTTCTTCGACAAACGACTCTATGCTGTTCGGATTTGCCAAATCGACGGCGTAGCATTGAGGCTCGTGCAGACGAATCTGATTCTTCACAGCCAACGACTCTTGTTGAACCAACATCTCGCAGTTCTTGTTCAGCTTGCTCAGACTGCGAGCAGCTAATATCAGCTTGCACCCTTGCAAGTAGAACTGTCTAGCCAAAGCCTCGCCCAGACCAGAACTGGCGCCCGTGATCAACACCGTCTTGTTGCGCAGCCAACACATTCGCCTTTGCTGACGCTGACGGACCATCAGAACATAAAGCACCAAAGCAACTCCTGCTGTCGCAACCATTTTCAGTGGAAGGGATATTATTTTATTCAGTACATCCATTTCCAAGAAGTTGCTTTCAAAACTGCTTTTCTCAACAACAAAACTAGCTGAAAATTTCACAACAATCAAACATTTATTACAAGTTATAAACACTGGATGAACAATTTTCAATAACAAAAAATAACTCTTCTTCAGCAAAGATTAATTTCAACGTTTGAAACTAACCACCAACTAACCACTACAATTGATTGCATACCGTTAATCGTGGTAGTCAATTTTTGCTCAGACAATCGGCTTCAAGTCAAAGTCGCAGGCGTTCAATAAAAGAATCAACGTAGTTACATTTTCTATAATCAAGAATTAAAAAAGTAATAAACTACAAAAATAAGCTGAAATTGTGATCAAAATCAGTGTATGTTTATTCAACGCGTACATAAAATTCATACACAAAACAAAAGCCGTACGAAAGCTTCAGCCAATGCTTGAACGATAATTACCAAAGTGAAAATCAGGTTTCTGCATTTTGCCAAAAGTTAATTCAAGCAAATACCAACAACTTCTAGAAGTTCAATGCGTTTCAGAGCAAATTTTAATTTAATATTTTTTAAATTGAGCAAAATTACACACTTTCCAGCCGTATCAAATTTTACATGACAACCATTGAAATTTTGAACTTGACTTTCCTTTTACAAGTTACAATAAATTAAACTTGACGTATTGTGTTTACTTTTAAATTAAAGCATTTTAATTAAATATTTTTATTTCAAAATAAAACTTCTGCAACGTGCATGCTAATTGAAAATGTGAACCCAGATCTATCTAGCATACTGTACAGTGGATGCGTCAATTTTTCCATTTATTTTTGCATGTAATTACAGATGAATGATGTAATAAAAACATTGTTTTTATTATTCGAAATATGAGAACATCCAATCGATGAGATGCTATGCATGGAAAATCTTTCAGCTTCTGGCAAAGATTCACAGTTTGTTATTCTAGAGAGCAAGCAAGTAATGAACTAACTAACTAACTAACTAACTAACTAACTACGCTGCGATTGGTAACATAATTTTGCAGCCATCAATATTCAGAACAAACAAAACGAAGGCTATAAATTTTGAATTAGCACCAACAAAAATTTTTCAAAAACATCAAATAACAACTTCACAAACACAGCATTTTAAATAAATTCACATCAAGCGCAGCCAAATCCCAACAACAGACCAGCGCAAAAGCCGCCCACTAAAAAGCTTTCTCGCTTAACAAAACTTTTCATCTGTAAGCAAGAATAATCAAGTTGACAAAATCGAAACAGTTAACGATCAACACAAACTTTCGAAAAGTTAGTATTATTCTGGCGCAAATGTTCTTTCATCACACCCACAGCTTCCTTTGCCTTCTCGTCCATTGCATCTAAGTCCAAAACGTCGCCTTTTTTACGTAATGCTACCTTAATGGACATATAGTAGATAAAAAAATCAAATGGAGAACAATGTTGATATAAGAAATATAAATATTAATGAACTTTCCAATACAAAAAATATACAGCTCTGTTTAAAATAAATGATTGCAGCACACTACAGCTACAGCAGTAAAAATACAAAGTAATTCACTAATGCAACTGCATGTGTTTCGATTGCTATACTTGGATAATTGTCAACGGTCAGTAATGAAATATATAATACAAAATAACGGCAAGTTATATTGCAATTTATCAGTAATTATTGAAATTATTATTAAAAATTCACTCCTATCCAACTTATTCTCCAAAATCATATTAAATATAATTATATTATATTATATTATATTACATTAACTTCATAATTAAAATTCAATTAAACAAAACTAACGACAAAGAATACTTTCTGCATTATAAGATGAAAAACCTATATTTTAAAAAGCTGTTTGTAAAATCGTTGTTTTCTAATGAATTCAAAATCTTCTTTCCTTTTCACTATCAAAGCTTAAAAACAATTATTTGCTCATATGCAAATACATTTTCCAAGTCTACAGAGGTTGAACAACAACATTGAAATGAACAATAAACAGTAGGGATGCAATTTGTGAAAAGTACAATTAAAAATTAACCAAATAAAACCTGATAAGAGGATAATTAAATAGCTGCAATTGTTTACCAAAAATACAATTAAACTTCCGCCAACAGCTAATGCAATCATTTTCCCAAATCTGGTGCCACAATAACCGGTTATGCTTAAAAAAATGCACACATTTTACACGCATTTCTAGTGCTTGTTTTGAAATGCAGCATACAATCCAGAAGTTGTACCCAGAAGAATTTTTTTCAACGTTGGTGAATTCGTGGCTGAGCTGATTTGCTTGCTAATAGAATTACACATCTTTGCACTGACGCAATAACAATTTGCAAATTAATAAAGCGACCGTACTTTACAAAATGATTGATAGGTACATAAAAATTTTGCAATACAAAAAGCAAAATATGAATAAAAGTACAAACATAAAAATATTGCAACAAATTAAACATTTTATGCCAATAAGTAATGAGAAAAAAGTAAAAGAGTTCAAAATAGTGTTTTACTAAATGCTAGATGTTTTGCTGGCATTCAATAGCAGAATTGCAAACAAGAAAGTGACTTTACACAATTAATTTAATTTATAATCTTCTCTTTTATCAAAAAAAAAAATTAGGGTAAATTTTAACAAACTGCGGCATCATTTGTACTTGTTCAACGTAGTACGGTAGTAATTTGAATTTGAAAGTATAGAATTTTTTTAAGAATTTAAAAGTTTGTAAAAGTTTATTTGATAAATAGAATATAATTATAAATAGAATATGATTTTAATAGAATATAATTTTTATTATGCTGTGCCAGAATTTTATTCCTTTGAAACAGAATCTTTACAAAACTTATTATGATACAGTAAATTTGAAAAGTCTATATATATATATATATATATATATTTATATTTATATATGTGTAACTTAATCCATAAAAGGATTGAAAATGAAAATTAACCTGAAAATCAACAAGTTTACGGTTGATGAACAATCAAGCTTGTTCTCAACAAATTGATTGCGATAATAAACATTTTGTATTTTAATATTGGTTAAAATGAAAAAAAAACGACAAAATTCCAAAGCACAGCATTTCGATCGTTGAAGCACTACAAAGAAGATGATGATGAATAAATAATTTAAACAAACATTAATCGACAAATTGGTGGCATTTGATTTTGATAAAAAGAAAAGTAGAAGAATTTTCACAATGTTATACACAATTTTGTTGGGCAAGTTTCCGTTTCAGTTAACCTTGTTCCCGTTTTGGCCAAAACATGACCCAAAGCATATTGATGAAGATTAGAAAGCTATTTGAAGATGGTTATTTTGATGTAATTAATTGATAAATGGAAGAAAGTGAAAAATTATCAATCGGTAAATAGTGAATTCGAGGTTATTTTACAAATCGACAAACATTTCATTTTTCATTTTTAAAAAATTGATCAATGTTTTAAAGTTGACGAACGAAGCGAGTTTAAACATCGAATGTTTAAAGTTCTTTTAAACTATTCTTCACCAGTCGCACAACAGTGTTGCAGTTGACTTGACCGTCCCGTCCTGATCGACATGGCTACAGTGAACCAGAGTTTCGAGAGATTCTTGTCCGCTTTCAATTACCATTTGACTTCACCGTTCAAGGCGGCGAAAAAGCGAGCCGAGAACAGCTATGCGGAATGTTTGAAAATGGTGAAAAATTATTCTGAAGAACTGGCTGACTGGGCGACCGAGATGACAATGGCTGGGGGTGCAGTTTTCGAAGAGAAGAAGCGGATGCTCGAGTCTGTGGCGCAGTTGCCGATGGAACCACGAACCACGCGACTGTTGTTCGAGATGCACTTGTGGAATGCGGTCTGCTTGTTGGGCATGATCTGGTTTCTGGCTTTGGGCATGGGACCACAAATGGGCTACTTGCAGTCGGTGGTCCGAAACGACATCCTGTGGTTGTTGTGGAAGTGGTTTCTGGTGCCGTACGTGTTGGGCATGTATTTCAGGAAGTTCGTCGCGCCCGAAGAGGAACGTCGTTGGTACTTGTTTTTCGGCGCCAGTATGATCGGATTTTTGGAAGGCATCACCTGCCCTCAGTATCCATCAATAGTTGCTCATCCGCCACCGTTCCTATGGTCATTATCCATTGCCAGTGTGCTGTACTTCATCGACAATTGTATATGGAAAAGTCAGCTGAATTTTTCCATCCTCTCGGCTGCGTTCAGTGCAATCGCCAGCGTATTTTGGATGATCAATTTTGACCAGATGCGCTTGTGGTATGTGATCATCATGATCCTGCAGTTGACGATGCAAGTCATATTTGTACACTTGGAAGTGGAATCGCTGCGTCAGAAAAATGTCATCCCAATTCAATGCCAAATGACCAGCACGCTGTTTTACATTGTGCTTTATTTGATCAATCGTCGATTGATCAGTATTTAATTTTCTGAATACAGTTTTAAATTGAAAAATTTTTAACTCTTCTTCGCTCTTCTGCTGTGAACAGTGGATGTCGAAAAAGGGTTTCATTTCTATTCACCTCATTTACTTCACTGTTCTGTTCTAACTGATTTTTTTTTTTTTTTATTATGCAAACTCATCACTTGCCGACTCATCAATTGACGCATCATTTCTTTTCAACGTGATAATTCCATTATTGTTCATTTCAAAAAAAAAAAAACTATAAATAAATTAATTAATTAATATTGTTGAATTTGTTGGCTTTTCTGAACTTCTTACTTGAATTCTACATTCGAATAGAATAAAATCATACAATAATATTTTACAAACAAGATGAAATTGTTCCACGAGAGATGTGGAAATTGTCCACTTCTGAAGATAATCAGAATGTTTGATTTGGAAAAAAAAACTAAAAAGAAAAACTAGCACAGCAAAAACGAAAACTGCGTGATGCATCATTGTTGAAGCAAGTTGAAGCCAAACAAGGACGGACACCAGACTGCTAGTGTCCATGCAGGCAACAATCATTTGCGACAGATCATCAGCAGACAACAAAGAAATGCAGATAAAAATCTCTTCTGCACATGATTACAAAAAATTTCAACCGTACCGTATGCTGAGCGGCTTGTGAGATCAATTGCAACGACAACTGGTGACCCAAAATTGGCATAGCTCAATTGTCAATAGCAATTGCCGCATTTTGAACACTGTGCTGCATCATACCAACACAATAAAAAGCAAAATATAAAATAAAAAATAAACATTATCACCATCCACATCATCTATTCAATCGTGTAAAATCATTTTTACATGCAAATTAATCTGAAGAAAAGGTCTATTTATTCGTCTGTCAATTCTGGTTTAATTTTTCATTAAAAAAAAAAAAATCAAATTCAAACCAATTCAACAAAATCTCAAACAATAATGCATTTGAAATATTTCGCAAAGAAAAAGAAATCACTGTTGAAACAATTCAATAACAGATTGCACTGAAAAAACTGCCTTGTATGCAAAGTTGTGAAGCTTACAACAAAAACAAACAGTCAACTTTGCTATTATGCTTAAAAGAGAAAATTGGCAATTTGCAAAATTACCAAAAAAAAAAAAAAAAAAAACAGTGATTTGAAAACTGAATTCTTGCACAAGCTTGAAACTCATTATCCCTAATCACCGGCTGGCTAATTCAGAAATTTCAATGAGAAATCTTATTCTCAATAATCTATACAAAATGTTGAAAATTGAACACTTCGAAAATTTTGTGAACAAAGAATGAAAAAAAAACTCTTTCATTTTATAAAAAACAAAATAAGTTGCATTCACCAGAAAATTTGGTCCAAGCTTGAAAAGTAGCAAGTTCAATCAGGCCGTATGAAAATTAATGGCTTGAAATTCAAAATTGAAACTTCCATCGTTTGGTCATAAATTTTGAAAACTTCAAAAGTTGAAACACACTTGCTGCTGATAATAATCATTTAAAAAGTGAATGAAAAACGATAAAAAATTTCAAAAAAAAAAAAAGAAACAAATTCAACAAAGAACTACATGCGCATAAAAAAAAATATAATTCACAACGTCGTTGCATGAAAAAGCACATGCAGAACAGTTTCGTTGGTAAAATAGAAATTTTGTTGTTGCATGGTAATGAAGAAAATGATGCAAAATAGCTTGGCAACGACGAGCTGATAAAATCATTGAAATAAAAGCAAAAATATATATCTTACACGAATGAATATTAATCGTACAGAAAACATGATGATGAGTTGAAAAAGAAAAGATATCAAAAATACCAAAGAACCCGTTTGTTCTTTGATAAAATCCAAATAAAAAGCAATTACAAAAAGAATTTTAAAAAAAAGAATAAAAATATTAAAGAACAAAAATTCCAACAACGCCCAAAAAGCACCCGCATAATCTGACCGATATTGCGCAAGCTTGGTCAAAAGAAAAAGTGGAAATATAGACAAGACAGCTAGCTCTGCCTGTCAATGGAATAACCAACTGCCGCCCTCAAGCACGACAATTGGCTTTTTCGATGAACTGCTGACCTGGTACATTTGCTCAACATTTTGAATATATAAGAGAAGTGAGAAAATGCACAACATCCATCCCCACAAATTCTGCTGAGAAAAGAAAAATACATACATACATACATACATACATACATATATTAATTAATCTACAATAGTTGAAATGGCCAAAGAGGTGCTTGTTGCTACTTGCTTTTCCACAGCGCTCAGCTGTTTCACGCTTCTGTCCTGTTTGGTACTCGGACCGACCATATACACGCAGATCAACGACATCTGGCTTGAATTGGATGTAGAAATGGCTGAATTCAAAGTAATTCTCCACCTATCTGAAAAATCATGCAAATAAGAAGACAATGGAATATGAATATGCATAGCTTCTGTTCTTTTTTTTTTTTTGTTCTTAATTTCACTAATGCTGCTGCTTATTCTTTTGCAGGCCAATTCAGACTTGCTTTGGAAAGAGATGATCACAATTGACGAAGTCAGACACAAACGACAAGCCGGCTACGGAAGCTTCTTCCCAACAGCGGACAACACGAGACCAACAAAACCAACAGCCGGCATTGGTATGTTCCAAGCAGAGCGGATATTTTTGTTTTCTTTTATTACAATTAACATAATGAATAATTTTCAGGCACCGGTTATCCCAAAGAATCTGTATCACCGTCAATACCACCATCGATGGTCATTCCGGACACCGCTGGCGGCCATGCTGGCTACGGAAACATACATAACGGTATACAAGTGCCCAACATTGTGCCAGAATTTCAACACCAACAGCAGAAAAGTTCGACAAATCAGCAAGAGAAGCTGGATGGAAATTTGCAAGCTGAATTCGATCGTCT
The DNA here is from genome assembly GCA_001447645.1 of Trichinella pseudospiralis. Lineage (NCBI taxonomy): Eukaryota > Metazoa > Nematoda > Enoplea > Trichinellida > Trichinellidae > Trichinella > Trichinella pseudospiralis. The sequence goes on from JYDV01000023.1 coordinate 377,693, forward strand.
GCCTGGCGACACTTGGGATGAGCTCTGCGAAAACTGGGTACGTTCGGGCAAAGCTGGACGACCGGGTTCGCCGTGCAAGTGCAGTTGCTCAAGAGCGAAAAAGTGTCCAGCAGGACGTCCCGGACCTCCTGGACCGCCTGGCATTCCTGGATCCGATGGCACAGCCGGCCTGCCCGGCCAGCCTGGCAAAGATGGTGAAGATTCGACCACTACGCGTACAAATTTGATCGGATGCATCAGGTGCCCAACTTGCGGCGCCGGACCAACTGGACCCCCAGGACCGGAAGGTATGCTGCTTTGATTGGATTTGAAGTATTTCATTTTGTGATCAGAAAACAAGACAAGACAAAATTAAAATTCTTCTTCATCACAAATTCAAATGAAATCATTGCAGGAGCGCAAGGTCTTGCCGGTTCACCAGGCCGTCCTGGTGCACCCGGAGCCGATGGACAGCCCGGCCCACCAGGTCCACCAGGAAATCCAGGAATGAAAGGCCCGACAGGAGCCGCCGGTCCGAAAGGAATACCAGGACCGAATGCCAAAGTGTTCGTTTCACGTAAAGGCGACAAAGGAAAACCAGGACCAATTGGCCCAGCAGGTGACAAAGGAGCTGGCGGACATGATGCACCAAATGGTCAGCGGGGAGATGTTGGTCCCCAAGGACCCCCTGGACCACAGGGACCGCGCGGCAGCATGGGACGTCCTGGTATGGTCGGCATACCTGGCAATCCGGGACCAGATTCACTGTACTGCCCGTGTCCTGCCAGAACACCACGTCCAGGAAGCGGTGAAAATGAAGTTAGCAGACCCAGCGAAATGAAACCAAGCCAACCGCACGGTTCATCAGGCGCTGGAGGTTACGGTGTTCCAGCCGGGGTTCCGTCGTTCAATCAAGAATACGGAGTCGGCTCAGAGCCCGTCGTTGCATCACCATACAGACGTCGCAAGAAAGCTCGAGTGTAAACAAATATGAAGCAATATTGAATTTGATTTAGCTAACAACAATAACAATTGCAATTACAATTGTAATTGTTGTTAGATCTGTTGAAATAAAATTTACATTCTTAATTTTCATGTCCATTTCCATTTCTATTTCTGAACAAGCAATCTAACTGCAGAAGAAAACGAAAAATTCTCAGCATAAATCTAAAGCAAAATTGCTGAAATTATTGATGAAAGAAAAACTTTCCAATTTTCATCCATATTTTAATCAAAAAAAAAAAAAAAGAGAATAGTTATCTAAAATTGCAAACGATTTTAGTATGATAATTATCATTAACAATGAAAAAAAAATCTCTTGCAACTGCTTGCAAAGCAAAGCTTATTTCTTTTCAAATTTCAGAAAAAAAACCAACTAACCTGTTTCAATTGTAAAAAGTGCATTGTTGCCACTAGCGTACAATAGTTAGTTATTTTTGCATTCAACATAAAGCAAGCAACTAAAAATGAACACAATTAATTATATAGGCCAAACTATTTTTGCTTTTTGTGAATCTAAAAAAAACGTTGTTGATAAAAATAATGAACTTTATTTTCACCCAGCAACTACAGAAATACAAATCATTATTACCGGAACCTTTTTCCTGAATCACAAAGAAGAAACCTTCATCCACGTGAAAAGCATTTCAAAAAAAATATAAACAATATTACTACCATCACCTAAAATAATAAATAATTGCCATAGAGAAATTACACCGTCAAGCAGGCTTTCAAGCGATGACAGAAAACTGGCTAAAGAAATCGGTAGCCAATTTTTGCTTTTTGAACGAAATATTGTAAACTGGATGAGTCTTTTCCTTAAACAAATCAAATACAACAATGTCAAAATAACATACAAATTAATTTACATATATTTTTATAAAAAATAAATAAATAAACAGATATCTTACCAGCAAATTTTTCGAAGAACCAACAACAAACGGCTCGCCTTCAGTATCAAAATGCTGCGCAATAGAAAGCCCACTGAGCGTGTAGCAAGTGTGATAATAATCACGATTCCTTGAACGATTGAAAAAAATTTTTTTAGATTAATTAATTTTCATTTTGTAAAAATGAATCTCACTTTCCGGGTTTGTCGATCAAACCACCGTACGGATGTTGGCAGCAGAGCAAAATATAATTCTGCAACGCTCGTCTGTCGAAAGTGAACTTCGAAGTCGACGATCCTATTTTACAGTAGTCAGCAAGTTTAGACGAATTTTTTCTCTACAAAATTTCAAATAATTCAAAACACACCGGTGGCTTTTTCAAATTGATTGACAATTTGAAAAGATGCGGCTTGCCAAAATGAATAACAACCGTCCACCAGCTTGTTCGTTCTGCCGTTGAATCCACCTTCGAATTGCATCTGTCTACTGGCGAGCCATTTCTACAAGAATGATTCTTAATTTTCAAATTCATCCATCAATTTCATACTGTAAGTAAGTAAAATAAATAATGAAAGCAAAATAAATACACAAATTTGCTTGAATTGATAAATTAAAATTTTTATTTCAACGCACCTTAACACTCGGTGCGTGGCAAAGCTTCTCACGACCGAGCAGAGTCAATCCGGCAATACCGCAGAATGTGTAGCCGCCGTGTGCCTCGCATCCCGGTGAAGCGGAAAAACCACCCTCATAAGTTTGACAGCCGATCATCCATTCTGCAGTTTTGTCGAACAATTTTTCGTTGTAGATGTTGGTAATTCGAGCCACCGCTGCGGCACAATAAGCGCCGCTAAATCGACGTTGTTCAAAAATAAATTTGCCAACAAAGCAATCAATCTTATCTATTCATTACCGGATATCAATTTCCCCATCTTCGTGCATTGAAAAACTGCCATCCGGTTGTTTCATCAAAGTTAGAAAAGATAGTAGTGCTGGACTAAAAAAAAAAAAAAAGTAAAGGAATATTTTATTTTTTGAAATATATCAAAATCACTGCTTCCCAAATCAACACACCGATCGATAGCTTGATAAGCTTCTTCAGTTCCAACAATGCAAAGAGCCATGACAGCCGCGTAGGTGGTAGCCAAGTGAGGCATTTGACCAGGACCGCCTGTAAATTTAAATTTGCACTGCAATTTTGTCAAAAATGAAAACTGAAAGAAAAAGCACACCACCAAATCCGCCAGTAGGAGACTGGCAAGTTTTCAAAAACGCAACAATTCTGAAAAAAAGCAACACAATGTTTTGGCAGCTTTTTTCAATTTGAACAAAATTTAACGCATCACTTTTTTGACGTTTCGATTGACAAAGGTTCTTGCAACAGTTCCAAACTCTGCAGTATCCAATAAACTATCCAAGTTCGACTGGCGTCCAAACTCTAGATGCGATGAAAAAAGATGAAAGAACTTGAATGAGCGGATGAGTTTGGATTAATTTTCAAAAAAAAAAAAAAAAAAGAACAAAAAAATACCGCGTAACCAGAGTGGAGCTGTTCAATTCCACTGCGCAAATATTTCGCATGCTCTTCACGAAGCAACTGTGGAACGCTAAGAGAAAAAAATTCAATTAATCATTTTTCAATCTCAAATCACAACTGCAAATTCTGTACGTGTATTCAACTTGTTGTTCATCGTTGAACGCGTTGAAACATTCTTGAACCAATTCTTCAGTGCGTTTCTGACAAACAATTTGATAAAATTAAAAATTAAATCAACAAAACAGCAAATTTACATACTCAATCAATAAACAAAAAATTATACCTGTTCAATGGAACTGAACGTCAGATAGTTGTCGTCGTTGAAGCGATAATTCAAAGCGAAGTGGTAAAATTCGTCGGTTGGTGTGCGGAAAAAAGACGAAGAATCACCGTGATGCATTTTTCGAAACAAAAATCTTCTCAATTGACGACCGTATTCTTAAAAGTTCACAGGTTCAATTAAATTACAGCATAGTTATTTGCAACATGTTGAACATCAAATCGATGAGCAATCAAATCGAACATTTCATTTGAAAAAAATTGCATCATTTTATCATCTATTTCATTTTTTAATTATTTTTATCTGAATTATTTTAATAAAAATAATTTTTAATAATTTTTTGCAAAACGCATTGTGCATTACATTTTTAATTGAAATATTGCCAATTCTGGACGCAAGCGCGCATACTGTGTATTTGATTCAGAATAAACAAAACAAAAGCAATTTGACAAAAATATAATTTCATTGACAAATATTCTATCTACCCTGTTGTTTTTATCTCACAGCAAGAAGGACGGCAAAAAAACAGAAAACAACAGCCACTTAACTCGCTGTCCATTCACCTATACTTGAATTATTAATTTGAAAAATGCAATTTCATGCTGATTAAAAGTTTCACTATTTTGCCATCTAGTGTTATTTTATCAATTTTTTTATCTAACACAATTTCCATTTAAAAAATGCAATATTTAATAATTTTCACACAGTTTAATAAAGATTTATTGTCTCGAAACTCAACAAAACAATTTAACAGTTACTTTGATACAGAGCAATGATTGTAGTACATTTTTGTACATTTTTTTTTTGGTGATTATTAAATTTTATTCTATTTTTTGTTCTTTTTTGATTAATGGTAACATTAATAATTAACAAAAAAAAAACGTATCGGTGACAAAAAGTCTGCTGAGAAATGAGAATGGCGAGGGAAAATATTTGGTGAGGGAAAAATACTTTCTCCTCCTACCGCCTGGCAAGCCAGCAACAAATCAATCATCCAGTGCCCAAAGATGAGGAGCAAGTTGTCAAGTCATGGTGCAAGCCTAAAGCTCGGAAGCTTGGCGTAGGTCAACCGCAGCTGTTCTGTGATACAGCTTTCACAATGCCAAAAAAGCACGTTGTGCGTGTACATTTATTTATTAAGTGAACATTAATTTCACTATCAGGTGCGAGAAGATCACATTTCAGTCAAGTGCAAACTGCGTTTTGCTCTAACACGAAATGCAAAATCTTTTGCTTAAAAATCTTTTCAGCCAGTTTAACATTGTTTACTTTAAAGCATTACTTTCAATTTGCAGGCATACTGCGATCATAATTTTCCAAATTTATGCAAACACAGTTATGCTTGTTTATTATCATTTTCAATCACTGCTTATTCATATCATACATGCATACAGTTAGGGTAGAGTGAACAAAAGTTGCAAAGTAATTTGTTGAAGATAAACATCAACTGTCGATGACTGGACAATTGTTAGAATCAAAGTGACGAATAGGATAGTTGCCCGGAATTGCGGCTACAGTGATTGGTCAGTTCTTTGGCTGATTGTAATGCTAGGTCGAGAGGCCTCTATATAATGGTCGTGAAATTGCCGCATTATCAGTTGTAGCATTTCTTTGCTTCCTCGACAGACGAAAAATCAGAAGGCAGGTCATTTTTCAAAAGCGAACAACACAGTTTTTACTCCAGGACTTCCACTGAACTTGAAATGAACTATCAGGTATGAAGCACTTGTAAAATGTTTTGTATTAATTTATCTTTTCTTTCGTTCAAGAAAGAGTACAAGTATCCGAATAACATCGAATCAAGCAATAAACAAGAAAATGAAAGCCCTAACTTTCATATAGGATTTTGGACAAATGAAGTTGTCAACGAAAGAAAATCAAAATTTCAAACTCAATATAAAAAATCACAAAACCGTCATGATGATTCCAAGTATAAAACTCGTATTTGCTTTTGGACTTTGATCAGCAATTATTGCCATTATGGAAGAAAATGCATTTTTGCCCATTCGGCTAGTGAACTACGTCGTCATCCTAAATACAAGACTGTTTTGTGTAATAAATTTCGGACACTGAAAGGTTGTCCATACTCAGAAAACTGTCACTATATCCACTTCCTCTCTGAAGCCAGAGGTGAAATTACACAGGGTAAGATTTAAAAAGATTAAGATAAAATTAATTTAATTTGATTTATTTTATTCTTTTAGAAATGATACGAGAAGCGACGTACAACAGCGCCTTTTACGATGATATTCACGCTGCCGAAAGATCTTTCAATGGAATGTCAATATGAGAAAACATGTTCGAGAAATTTCTATGAAGCACATTATATATGCATTAGCATAAAGCATTATCATACAATTAATTGGAAAATATATTCTTATGTAAAAATTCTAGATGTAAAGCTGCAATCGCATTTTGCTTTTTGTGATGCATATATATATATATTATATATATATATATATATATATATATATATATATAGCTGTTTATTGTGATAAAGTAAAAGTTAGAAATAAAATCTCAAAGTCTCTTTGTCTGAATTTTGTCAATACTATTTTTGTTCTTATATTCAAGTATGACAAAAAACAAAATATAAACAAACGCTTGAAAAACATTTCTAATGCAACAGCATTATTGTACGTAATATGTAAGAAAAATATCAAAGAATTAAGTTCAATTTTCAAAGTAGATGCAAGCAATAATGCGTAACAAAGATCAGTGTTTACTTTAAGCAGTGCAAAAGAAAGAGAGAAAGTGAAAAAAGTAAATGTCGAAAATACAATATAATCAACTCTATACTTGAGATTATGAAAAATAATTATTATAATGATTATGAAATACAAAACAATAAAGCATTTGATAAGAGTATTGTTTCTCATGTTTACTGGTATCTTTGGACATTTGGATCTTTGGAAACTTGCAAAGAAAGAAATTTTTTATTTCTCGACTATTTTGCTCAAACATAATGATATAACAGTTACGCACACAATGTGCTTAATTTACAATTTCAAAATTATTCAAAGTTATAAAACAGATGAAAAAATGCCAACGCAACTTTTGTCATTTGCAAATATATACGAAAGAAATTTTTGTTTCTTTTCGATATCTGACCAGTGCAATGGAAAATAGTTTTTTGCATCACATGCATTAAAAATTGCAAATAGTCGAACAATAGGAGAGAGAATGACCATGACAAAGAAAAAAAAAGGAAAAGCGCCCGACCCCCGATAACGCTAACAGCTAACAAGCCGGCTTTGTTGATCATTGTTGAAACTAGTTACTGTGCGCATTTTGAAGATAATGATCAGCAAAATTCAGCTGCAGCTTGGTGGAGCGCAGAAGAGAAAAGAAAGAAAAGCAAAAGTGATAACAACAACAACACCATCCATCTGTGCACACATGCAAAGGAAGGGGGGGGGGGGTAAACGCTTTCGATGATGATTCATCCTACTGCAATTTGCGTTCTTCCAATTTGGCCAGATTTTAATTTTTAAAAAGAAAAAAATATTTTTTTTCTTTCCTACCGTTTTGTTGTTTCAATATTACAAAAAAAGAAATACAGTTTTTGATATTTTATTAATTTTCAAAGTAGAAAAGCTCGAAAAATTAAACAATCCCCTCATTGCAGTAATAATTCATTCATCGGGCTTTCTTTCTCTTCGACATTTTTTCAATGCTTGAAAGATGATTACAGTTGATAAGTATTGATTTTTGCTCAAACAAAATAAAGTTAAATGGAATGCAACTTTTGCTTAGCATAAGCAGCATTGCTTGCTGCATTTAATTATATCAAATTACATTAAAAAAAAAAAGAAAAATAAAATAACCCTTTCTGATTTCAATACAATGAAACAGAACATGTAAAAGTGTATTCCTGATATGAAATAAAGTAAATTGAAATTTTGACAGTGCCTATTTCCCAGTTTTAATTCAAAATTTCAATTTGCTACTGTGAAGTTTGTACACTAAGTGAAGATTGCCTACGAAATAGCTGATAACTAAATTTTCAAATATAAAATGACATAATTTTCAGGCAAACTATAATTCCTTTTTCCTCTTGATATTACTTTCTTTTTCTTTTCTCCAATTTGACCTCAAAAATTTGACCACGTCAGTATAAAGTTATACAATTGTAGACAATTTTTATGTTATAAAAGCAAACGACAGTACCAGCTGCCGTAAATATAAAACAAAATATTAACATATGAATAAGGTTGAGCTTCAAAATAATAGCCAAAGGTCGTTGGCACACGCCTTGTTGAAAATCTAATGAAATCCAACCTCTGACACACAAATCAAAGTGCTCTTCTACTGTACTGTACTTGTGACATACATACACGTATGCAGTTAGCAGCAAATACAAGGGCAAGGCTGACATTTGTAGGATTATCTGATAACAATTCCAAGTAAATTAGCAGTAATATAATCTACCCCGAATGTAAAAAATAAAAAAAAGACAATGAAGCATGAAAAATTGGCTAGTCAGTGCGGTCTGCAACATAAAGAATAAGAATAACTTCGACAGCTTATAGGCACGTGGCAGGTTAATAGCAACGTCATTAATCCCCTCATTGTCGAAGTTGGAGTAGCGTTTAGATTTGTACAACTGATGAAAAAAATAAAAAAGAACAGATGCTATGAATAATTGGAAGGAATAAAGTTTCACTTGAAAATTTTATATTATATGTTTGTGTAATGCAGCGAAAAATATTGCATTTAATTACTTGTTTTGCTTTCAAATAAAAATACAACAAAACAAGATAATTCAACTATGAATTCAATCAATATCAAATGATAATTGACCAAAGATAACTGACCGACTGTCATCATGAGAAGGAATATGCGCCACTTGTTTGAACAAGCAAACATGGAAGCTGCTTGATGAAACAAGTAGTGACAACGGTTTTGTCTTTTCGTGACGCGATTATGTGAGCTGTGTTTGAAGAAAAGGTGGAGAATTAATTATTTGTAAATTATTAATTGACAACAATTTGATCACTGCTTATTATTGCACTGCAGCTATTTTAGCCTGAAACTTGTCAACTCGAATATTCACATGCTCATTTTTTTAACCGTGAGAGCTCATTCTTTAATCATTGCACATTTGGTTTTTGTTTACATAAAATTTACACATTTTGCACAATTTTGCGACAGTTTGCAGCTGTACAAATTTGATCAACAAAACAGACGCATTTAGCAAAAACAGCAACAATTTTTGTCCTGACCATGACACAGCGTTTATTATTATTTTTTTTTATTAGTCATGAATCATTTGTTGTTATTTTGCTACTGAACATCTTGTGAATGCAAAAAAATTTTCAGCACACAAGCAAAAAGATATCACCACAACTAAATTCCTATTAGCTATTGTAAAAATTGATAAAATCAATCAATCGATTAGCAATGTAGAAGAGTAAAAATTAAAATGCAAAAATCTTAGACATATGTTGTTGTATGTGTGAAAATATGTGCTTTTTTTTTATTTTCAATAAATTCTTCTCAAATGAATTAATAATTGTTCAGTTGAGTCTGTGATAGAGCTTCATTGATTAATTATTGAACAACAATCAATGACGATGCAGTTGATAATAAGATGAGGAAGAAGAATTAATAGGAATAAAATAAAACCCACTAGAGTGCATGTTTATTTTAAAATTACTGTGAAAATATCCACCACTTTCGAACAACTTTCTTTCAACGTCACCTGAGAATGTGAATTTAAATAAATTCCAAGCTAACTAATTGATAATAAATTGTTCATTACAAAATTGAAAGAGGAAATTGCTGAATTTGTTTGCTTTTTTTTTGATCAATGCTGAGAAAAAGAAAAGAAAAAGCACAGCGGCACGTTCACAGCACGTTTGCTTGCTTGTTGATGTTGTTGTTGCTGCTGCTGCTGCTGCTGCTGCTGCTGTTTGGTGAAGTTAGCTAAACAGAAGTCAGCTAATTTTCCTCATGATCGGCAGACAGTATAAAAAAAACAGATGACGACGCTCTGGGAAATATTCTTAAAACGGTCTGTCAGCTGCTTGGTGACAAAATATTGAAAAAAAAATGGCAGCCTGCTTGGTGGATGTTGCTAGTGAGAAGCGTGTCGACGAAGAGCATGAGAACAACAACAAGGTAAGAGGATGTTCATCTGCACCAAGATGTGTGAATAATTTTGGAAATGTGTGAAGAAGTTTTGGAAAAATCCTTTCAGAAACCCAACCTCGCCTTGTACAAGACCCGCATGTGTCGGTATTTCGTCAACGGTCCGGGATGTCGTTTCGGTTCCAGTTGCTTCTTTGCCCACAACCTGGTCGAACTGAGGCCCAGCATGTACAGAAATTTCTTGTACAAAACTGAACCGTGCCGCAATTTGCGAACATGGGGCCATTGCAAGTACGGTCCAAGATGCTTGTACTTGCACGGTGACGAACAGTTTTTGATCTACGCTCGCACGCCTCCGTCGAGTCTTGCTTCCGTACAGCCGATCTGGCCGGGCACATCTCCACTGCCACTTTTCGGTTCATCCACATCCAGTGCCAGATTGTCCACAGAATTGTCCATTCCACTGGACAGTGGTGAACCGTTCGATATACAATTTGACAAGTTTGTTGAACAGTTGCTTTTTGAAATTAATGACAATGATGATGATTATGGTGATGAGGATGATGATGATGATGAAGATTAAAAAAGAAAACCAACAGATGACCATGATCATTGTCAGATCTCTGTTGTGGAACAGCAAATTATCAACTAGCCTCATCGTTGTTGTACAAACTACCTGAACGGAAAACTAACTAACTTTCTCTCTTCTTTTCCTAAATTATTATTAATTTTTTCCTTTCTATTATTTTATTCCTCTTTTCCTACGTATGTAGTAGAAAACAAAAAATAAATTTCATTTTCATCTACTATTTACAATGCAGTCTATGTTGCAATTTAACAGAAGCATTTGAAAATTAATAAACATATATACACATGTATAGATCTTTTTTTTAAACTCATCAGTTGTAAAATAAATAAATACCAACTAAATATACATGAAATATAGAATATACTGAACATTATCTGAAGAAATAAAAAAAAACTTTTTTCTTAATGCAACAATTTCAATACTATTGAATTGTGTTGGCTATAAACTGTCATGATAAAAAAAATGAATGAACTTGATGATCAAAAATGCTGTTGTTGTTGTTTTTTAATTTTTTTGCAATAACTTGTATTGCGCAGAGTTAAACTGAGTTAGTTGCACGTATACAAAGAAAGACAGAAATTTATCCATTTGAACGTCTGAGAGAATGCTGTTGTCAATGTTCCATATAATACATGCAGAACAAATGGAAAAATGCATGAAAAATGGTGAAAAAAACAACTTTCCCAAATTGATGTCCTTTTGATAGTGCTGAACAAGCAGCAACATGTGTATTTTTTCAAGCGTGAAGTAAATGTTAATTTATTTAATAAAATTGTCAACAATGAAAATTATTATAAATTGTGAAAACTGACTGCCGTGAATTGTAGAGTTGGAATTGCTAAAGCAGCGTTGATTTCCATTCATTCTCTAATCGAATGTATTTACGCAGTCGGAAAATGGCAAATAATAACGCAACATTCAACTGTATCATCACAGTTTCCGTCTTCAGCCATCCAATAAATAAGATCAAATAAATATTACCTACATTAAGTGTTTTTTATTTTCTTGCAATATTAATGTAAATAAAGGAATATTTGCCAAATCAGAGTAAACATTTCTTAAATTGCTATTTTGGAAAGAAAATATTCACAATTTGTTGTTTTCAATTTATATAATTATTATTTTTTCTTTGAAAAATTCGCTATGATCCTGCTAATCAAAATACGATTCTTACTCCACAGACTCACGAACGTTGTCACGACAGTAACAGTGCAAAATGATATACCAAAAGAATATATACTCACAAAAACAGATCAAAATAATTTAAAAAGAAGTATAATATTCTCACAGAAATAAATTGTATCTTATTTAATTAAGAAAAAATACGATGCATGCAGAAGAGCAGAAGCAAAAACAAAAATATTTCACATTGTTATGATTCATATTGAAAAATGAAGTAATTTTACTTAAATTTTGCATTGTTAAATGGAAAATTAAAAATAATTGAAATTTACTTTACCACTGTACGATGCGAACAAGCATTTCACCGGATGTGCAGCTCTTTTTTTTTTTTTTTGGTTGATTTGGTTCACGCACCCAAAACTGCAAAATTATGAGACGCACCGCATGCGCTTACAATTTGATTATTGTCTTATGAAGAACAGTTCAACAATGATCAATTGTATAAATGATATGCAAATTTTCTCTAAGATCAATCAATCAGCTTTTTTGTTTACATTGAATACGAACACTCAACATTATGCAAATGAATCTTAATCTGTTGTTGAACTGGTCACCATTGTTAATTTTAGTTTTGTTTCAGATGTGTTCATCTATCAATAATGAATAAGAAACGATTTGCATCATCAATATGAGAGATCACCAATTTTTTTTCTAAATTCACTTATTAAGTTCCATTTCATACAATTTTGATAGTATTTTTGATTAAAAAAATGCAAATTATAATTTTCGTACGAAATAGGGAATTTTACAGAACGCTTGCAGGGAATACAAAATAAAAAAATAATTGTAAAAAATTGATCACTTTATTACAGTATAATACAAAAATACTCAAACGTTCGAACGCTGATTAATCTGACATTACTGTAGAATTTTGCCAAATGCCCATATCTAATGATAAACTAATAAACCAGTTTAATCAATAATAATAATAATAATAAAGTGAAAAATGCACCATCCACAACAATATACCATTTTTATTCACGGTTATTCATTGTTGGTTTTTCTACAATTTTTTTTCAAACTTAAGAAAGTGATTTTATTGAAGCTTCAATCAAGCTCCACCGTTGAGCAAGAAAGACGTCAGCAAGCACAATTCGACGGCAATGTAAGGCAAAATAACAAGAATATCCAACAATAAAGAATAAAAAAAATTTTTTTAATGCAAACTGATCGATTGGCTGAATTTGTCGGCCGACGGCACAACCAACGTCGTATTAACCATTACTATTATTATTATTATTATTATTATTGATTTTTCTTTTTTTGAAAAATAGCTTCCAAATGCAATTAATTGTGCGATGATGACGACGACGACGACGATCAAAATAACTATTGAACACCCGTATCCGCCGACAGCCGAACATTAGCAGACTTATTTTTTTGTTTTCTACCAGACAACAACTTTGAAGCCAAAAAATGTTCGCAATGTGTGCGTGTGCGTGTGTGTGTGTGTGTGTTTACTGTTTTCATTTAAAATTTTCACCGATAAACAAAGCAATAATTTGATTATCAATTTCTCAGCAAATTGAAATTGTCTTTCAAATTCAATTCGTTGACAACAGAATTGAAAACGTTGTCCAACGCCCAACGAACGTTGCCGGCATCCGCATCGCTGGCAAACCACCGTGCCAACAGATCACGGCACATCTCCAACGTCCGGTGGCAATGGTGGTCATCCACTTCTCGACCACTGAGCAAAACGAACGTTCGACAAATGTACATGGTCGTTGTGAACTGACCCTTGAACAACAAATATAATATAATATAATATAATATAATATACAATGAAAAAATTGTTTTCAATAATTTTCAAACAAACCCTGGATAAACGATGATGATTGTCTGAAAATGCACAAGCACCGGTAACGAGCTGCGAGTCGAACAAGCTTGCCGAGTTGAAGCTGTTCAACATCGGCTCTTTCAACGAACAAAACCAAGAGCCGAGCAGTGTTAATTGATGAACCGGATTGAAATGATCAGCCAAACGCAACCAACGTTGGCTGAAGTTTTCCCTGTTCAACGACTCCTGAAAATGTACAAAATAAAAATCCAATTACAACATCCTTCCTCTATTCACAAATACAATTTTTTATAAATAGATTGACTAAAATAGAAATTTCAAACAATTTCGACTTTTTTCAAAAACAAAACATATAAAAAATTGAAGTTGATTTGAAAAACTTATTTCAAAAATAATAAATAAAGCAAACAAATAATTAATCTCATCATATTATCGATGATGAAAATTATTTTATCAAAGTGAAAATTACATTGAATCAACAATTCATACTTGCATGTTTTGTACAGCACTGTCTACAGTATGAAAGTTGGTAGATTGCATTGAATTGATCACGTTGGCGAATGTTATCGGGTTGGCCGAAGGTGACTTGATGATTGTGCCGGACCAAGCACGGGCTTGGTCGTCGTCAACGTGGTGCATCAAATTACCACGAGTATCCATTGACCACTTTTCCAAGGAGCTTCCATTTTGCAGAAAAGCTCGCACGTGACCGCCACGTTTCAATCCGAACAATTCAAGCAAAACTTCACACACGACAAATGCAATCTAGATATTTTGAAAAAAAAATATTTTTTTATCCAATATAATTTTCATCTAATTTACATATTTATTTCAACAATAATTTTGTGACCTTTATCTGACCTAAAATAAGTATATATATATATATATATATATATATATATATATATGTGAGATGATGTGAGATTTTCATCTTTTCTCATTTTGATAATTTTGCTATTTCAAACTTGCAGGCAGCTTCGATGAATGAACAACATCATGTTCAAAGGCGGTCAGCCGCTAACCCCCACCCATGCAATGACATTTGTGACCTTTGGTTGGACAGTGGTCAACAAACTTGCCGATCAACATGCCAAGCATGACTTTGCTACTTTACCACTACTTGTTGTGTTGCGTTGTGTTGTATTGTACATATGCTCACCTTGGGAATGTTTTTCAAAACTCGAGCTTCCAAACCGTAAAGCACTGACGCCTGTCGTTTCAGATGCTCGTCAAAATCTAATCTGATAAAGCAAAAAACAAAACAAAATAAATAAAAAATAAATATTTCTGCTGTTGCTATTTTTTGTACTTGGAATCAAAAACGGGCTTCAACGATTCGACAAACGCTTGGAAATTTTCCACCTGCGATTGCTGACTGGCACTTTGCACAGAGCCGGGTCTGATAGATAAATTTGCATGCACAAAACAAACAAACAAAAACAAATTTCCACATCTTACCTGCGAGATCGTACATGTTGCAAAGCTTGTTCAGCTGTCCAAGCACGATTCCAAATCAAAAAACAACAAATCAAAGTGCCCGTTCTTCCCAAACCTGCATGACAATGCACGGCAATCTAAACAAAATAAATAAATAACTATTTGATTATAAAAGAATAATAATAATAATAATAAAGAAACAATTTACATATTTTAAAATTGACCATTTTTTTGTCAGAGATTAATTATTTTCTCATGATTTTTCACACTAGTCGCCAAATTAAGAACAACACAAACAACCAGTGCAAATTGTTCGTTTAATTCATTGATGACGCACAATTGTACATTTCCGACAATTTAAATTCAATCACGGTCATTTATTTCCGTTTTCGTTTTTTTTTAAAATAAAATCGATAAACAGATGAAATTAAAATTAAAATATATAGAGATTGTCGAAATTTTTTTCACAACACAATTTGATCACTTTAAAATTTACGTTAAAATATTTGAACTAAAAATAAAAACTTGCCTCTCCACTCCACTTGCTTTCAATCGATCTACAAATTTCAGCGAAACAACAACAACATGAAAAATCAATGCATTGAACAAAAACAAACAAACAAACAAACAAACAAACACGTGATATAATAATAATAGCCAACAAACCAGACGCCGGAAATGAGCAGACTATAACAAAAAAAAGTAAATAAATAAATAAGTTTTTGTCACTCGCTGATTTGAAATATTTTCAATTGAAATAAAAATCTATTGCTCATTTTTTTTTCACAAGTTGAATAAAATATGCAAATTTATGTTGCAGAAGGGGGCGGCATCAATTTTGAAAGAAGAAGAAGAAGTGGAGGAGCCAGAAAAATAGAAAAGAAGAAATTATCACCAGTGAGCAAATTGAAGAAAGTAGAATTTTATTATACTTGAACAGAAAAGCCAAGAAGAAATTTGCCGCCGCCAGTGTGTTTATCGACCGATTTTTTGAAAAGCTTGCAACGGACGGAAAAGCCGACGGAAAGCTGAAACAAATTGAATTCCACCCGCTTCGCCTACACAAAATCTGTCACAAAATTTTCTGATGACGTAAAAGAGATTTGAAAAGAGAGAAAAAAAGAAAGAAAGAAAGAAAGAGAGAGAGAGAGAGAGAAAGAGAGAGATGAAGAGAAAAAAAATCTATCTATCTATCTATCTATCTATCTATCTATCTATATGTATGTATGTATGCATGTATGTATATATGTTAATTCCAGTAGTTTATCAAATTTCACATACTGATTCAAATGAACGAATAATTTTTTTTTCAAATCTTAATAATATATAACAATATTATTTATTTTATAACGTTTTTTTTCTTTAATTTGCATGCGTTCACTTCTCAGTCAATCAATCGATCGATCGATTCAAAATATCACCATACACTCACTTTGCCACCAGTGTCGAGAGCGTGCTGCATCACTTTGACAACGTCCAAGATTTGTTCAACTGACGCAATGCCGAAGTCTGGCCAACCGAAATTGTAATGCGCCACTGAAAGATGCGAAGATTAATTAAAAATTTAGGGATCAAGAACTTTTTTTTATTCAATTCACTGAACTGCCGTGTTCCATGAAAATTTCCGGATCATAACTGAATCCGTGTTCAGTGAGCGGATTTCCGCAGTGGGCGTGTTCGAACGGCAGTTGCAAATTGAAAATACTCTTCACACCGCATTTAGCCAACTGTTCGATCAACTGGAACCGTTCAATACCCTCTTCGGACGGTCTTGCTATTGCCAATATATCCTCAGTTACCCTGAAAAACAAAAATTATCAACAACTGATCTACAATGCTGATTTTTTCTTTTACCACCTTATCGCCTTCACCACACACACACAAACTCACTCACCAAGTAGAATAAATGCCGTCAATAATTTTCATATTATCCGGTATTAAATCAGGATTGCAATATTTGCATCGACTTCCACGACAAAACATACGACAAAGTGAATTGCGAGGTACCAATCGAAGCAAAGTTTCGCGCACTGTTCCATAAGTGCCATTGTTGTCCAACTGGCGACGTTCTTTGCTCATCACTTCTGAATAATTTCGCAAACATTAAATAATAATAAAATAAATTAAAATTGAATTGTTCAAATCAATGGTCATTTTTTACCTGCTTTTTTCCTTCTCAAATTGTCCCAAACCCAGGATCGACGACCGTCAATCGACATTGAAACACCACTCTCCAAGCCTATAAACTATCTATACACACAATGCACAATGCACAACAGCCACAGTTCGTTGCTTAGCAACAACAAATGCGCAAACTCTCAATATGACATCAATGCGGATGCATCATCACAGTCGTGGATCAGTTTGTCGCCAACTCTGTCGTACAAAGCATCTATATATTCTTACCAACAGTTAGTTACTACTGAAGTTGAAACTGAAAATTTTCAAAGATTGAAAATTAAAAAAAACCAATGAAACTAAAAATACAGAAAATATATACTGAGATGATTAATTTGAAATTTTATTTCCGGTTGAATCGATAAATTACATCTAAAGATACAATATTTTTTGTTCATTTCTTCGATGGGTAGAAAAAAATAGACACGAATAACTACAGCAGAAACAAACGGATAACCAAAGGTTGTTATCACAACAAGTATACACAGTTCAACGCAGAGGCCCAGAAAAAAATGTATTCGAAAACAGCAAACGAAAAAAAAAGAAGAAAAAGAAGAAGAAGAATAACCAGCAAGTCAGCGGATCATTTTTTATAAGCAACACGCACATGACGCGTTGTTCGTTTCAAGAAAACAAAAGACCATATCATCAGAGCATTCATTTTTTTTTCACCAGTAAAATAGTAATAGTAATAATAATAATAATAATAATAATAATAATAATAATAATAATAATAATAGGAATAATGAGAAGAATTAATAATAAGAATAAGAATAATAACAACTTCCTTACTCAATATGGACGTGAAATACACAATTATAAAAGTGCGTGAAACAAGCCGTACCGTTGCATAAGATGACAACAGGAAGCTCAAAGATTCAAAAAATGAAATGAAAAAAATGCAAGCCATGTGTGTGTGTGTGTGTGTGTGTGTGAAGCATCAATGGACTGACTGAACGAACAGTTTATTTTAAATATGTATCGCGCCAACAATACCAGTTGTCTCTTTCTAAAAAAAGCATAAATTGTCAATTTATTTCAATTTTGCAAGTGTAGAACAAACAAAAAAAAAACAATTATTCAATCAACCACCTAAAGTATTGAACATTTTCTAGACTTTTTCTTTTTAACTTGCAAAGCTGCTCTGGTTGCTGTTTCAAATACTTCACGAACTCCCTGAACAAAATATTTTATTAAAAAAATATTTTTGATCTAAAAAAACATTTACCTCTTTAGTTTTTGCAGAGCACTCCAAATATGCATAGGCACCTATCTGTTCCGCCATTCCTTTGCCTTGTTCAGTTCTTACGGGCTCTTGCTTCATTTTGCCGAGCTCTCGCAAAGTTTGCGGATCATTACGCAAGTCTTTTTTGTTCCCAACCAAAATGATTGGCACATTAGGGCAAAAATGACGCACCTACAAGAATCGAATGCATCAGACCAGAAACTGATTACCGGAATTGCATTATTTTTATCATTGAATTAAGAGAAGCAGATGCAACTCCAACTCCAGCTCCAACTACATCAAATCAAACAAATTTAACTGGATTCTTGTTTGCAGCAATTTATTTTATTTATAGAATTCAATTCTTCAAAAACTGCCCACTAGTTAATTTACAATTTTTCAAACCATATGCAAAACAAATAAATGAAGGCATACACACACACACACACACACACACACACACACACACACACACACACACACACACACACACACACACACACACACACACACACACACACACACACACACACATAGAAACGCGTGCGTGCGCGTCTTTACACACGCACACACACACACACACACACACACACACACGGGCACACATAACTAGTTCAGATCACTTAATAGCAATGATTCAAAAAAAGAACAATTCAAAAATTCTTACTCATAACTCATGACTAATAAATATGAAATTAAGAAATAAACAAAATTTTTGAATAGTAAAATTTCCATTAAACAAGCATAACAATTATCGCTCGTGCATAACAACTTCGTAAATGTCAGAAATGACATTTTCAATCATCTCTTTATTTGATGAAAGTCAAGGCAAACTTGGTATTTTTCGACTAGCTTTGATGGAAGAAACAGAAATAATAAAAATCTTTAAATCGGCTTACCTCAGGAGTCCACTTTTCTGGGATGTTTTCAAGAGAATCTGGAGAGTCTATGGAAAAGCACATCAAAATGACATCCGTGTCAGGATAGGACAAAGGTCGCAGACGATCATAGTCCTCTTGACCGGCAGTGTCCCACAGAGCGAGTTCGACCTGAAATTTTCAACCATGACCAAAAGTTGTGCGTGTGGAAAAAATTCCATGCATGCTGAGTCATCACAGACAAATTGACTTGCGCGCGTATGCAGCAAGCGTTTATAATAAAATAATAATAATAAGCTGAAAAATCAACTACTGGTCATCATTCAATTGCAATACCTGCTTCCCGTCGACTTCAATATCCGCCACATAGTTCTCGAACACTGTAGGCACGTACACGTCAGGGAATTGATCCTTGCTGAATACAATCAAAAGACAAGTTTTGCCACAGGCGCCATCGCCGACAATCACGAGCTTTTTACGTATGGCCGCCATCTTCAAAATACTCTACAATGTAAAAGGCAATTTAAAGTTAATATTTAAATAGGAAATGCTTCAACAAAAAAAAGCAACAGCGCATATTTAATGTTGTATTTAAATAACAACTGCAAAAATGTCGCTTTGGAAAGGATGACTGACAAACAACCGCGATTGGCTCAACTTGAGCGCACCAGAGAAACATACGATCAGAGAAATTTTACGCAACAGTAGAAATAAAGCAAAGCAGAAATGAAAACGGCATGAAATACCTAAAACGGCGGTGAAGTTTCGAAAAGACAACCGTCGGGCAGCAAAAACACCCACGTAATCAAAGCAGCGCCAGCGAGCGATCACTACTTACGTGACGCAAGTTCACGGTGATCAATGACGGCATACGGTACTTTTCAAAACATGCTCAAGTAGAAATAAGCACCGCCTGCAGTGGAAAATTTGAAAATGCAAAATCAAAAAAATGACATTTAAAAAACTGTTGGATGTTGAAAATAAATGTTAAATTAGCTTAAAAATACATTGAACGTTCTCTGTTCGCAGTTTGCTTTATTTTAATGCGATTTTTATGGAAAAATATTTAAACTACAGTAATATGAAATAGGTCATCTGTGCAGAGATATTTATGGAAAATTACGGAAACATAAATTTTTTGATAACGAATATTATTTAGTGTAGAATTTATTTTTATTTTACTTTTTCAGTTTATATTAATTTTATACGTTATTCTATTGTATTATTTTTTGAATGAACATATGATGATGTTCAAAAAATGTTTAAATGTGCTAACAGTATTGCCAATAATGATAATTGATTGAATATGATTTATCTGGAGAAATAATTTTGAGAACAAAGTTAAGAATGTGACATTTTCCTGTAGCAACGTTGCAACAGTAACGTTTAACAATGCGACAAAGAAAAATAAATGGGTTACAAATTAGTAACAATGTAAGTAATTTAATACGTCAAGTATTATTTGGTACTTATTTGTGTTGTTGTTTTGTCAATTTTGATTTTGTTTTTGCATAATAAATAATATTTTGTACGTTTTGTTTATCATTTGCTATTTTGCATGGATAATTTCAATGATGATCTTCAGCTAATTAATGGCAATGGAAATTGAATTCTGTTTCAACTGTTTGCTTACGCAGCAGCAGTACAAATGAAAAAAGTTCTCGACGTAGAATAAGGGCTTCTTTTGATGATTAATATGTTTTACTTCTTTTTGAAAGAAAAAAAAAAGTATTCTGAAATACTGAAAAGTATATACTTTGACGATGGATTTTTAGCACACTATCATCATCAGTGATTGATGCTGAACAGATTTTGATACACACGGATGGACACAGATGGATGTTATATCGAACATCATCTGTTGCCGAGTAGTATTTTTTGACAAATATCCTGTTGTTTTAGGCAAAAATGTACTCTAACTAAGTCTAACGAAACTAGATTAATAATTTCCCAATTGAATGCACAATTCTAATTAAATACACTTATGTAAGCATAGTTTTGCTCAGTAAGCACGTTAGTACTGCTGTAAATGTTCATCTGCAGTTGTATAGTTTCGTTGGTTTTCTTTGCAATTGAATATTTCAAATATATAATTCCTAAAAATTGAAAAAGAACTCATTTACAAACAATACGATCACAGTTCTACGTAAAGTTTGTTAAAAATTGATTTCCATTTCAAATGTTATTATTGAGAAAATTTGAAAACTACAACCACTGACTGACCAGTGTTATCTTGCTGTTGTAAATCGTAACGTCTTGACTGGTTGTTGTCAATGATGGAATATTGAACTCGAAAAGGCCAACGTCGGTGACTTGCTTGTTCCGGATAAACACGGCTTATTTCCAGCGGTGCCTTCAAACGTGGCGACATTTCAGACGGCAAAGCGATGAACTGGTAACTGATTGAATACGTTCGACTTGCCAGACAAGCAATATCCAACGGGTTGCACTTTTTCCAACACGTGTAACCATCCTTTACAGAACTGAAAGCTGTCGATTAGGAAATTTTAAATGTGCGCTATTTTTATTTTGTTTCGTATTTTTCTCTTTCCCCCCCCCCCCCCCATCCACTATTTTGCTTGCTTGTTACTTTTGTTAGCTGAAAATCACAAACAGACAATCATCTCAGAAAAGCAACATGCAGCTTGAGCATGCGATGTATTTTTTTTTCTTTTCTTTTTTTTTTCTTCTTTTCTCAATTTTCAAAACAGAGTGAAATGATTCTCTTTGTATTCAGATACGTGCAGGACAATTTTGCTCAACGAACGACCGCCAAAATTGCCCGCATGACGAAAATGCATGATCAAATCCAAATCCACTTGTTGTGGTCCTTGGAGTGGTTCGATCAAATTCAGCACTGCCGAATTGGGCTTGTTGAACAGCTTCTGTACGGAAAACGAAGCCCTGGTGGCCGGCTTCACAATTTTGGAACCAACGGTCACCACACGGTCAAGCTGCAGTTCGTATTGGACAGCAGTTTCCGCGTTCACTGGACCGTTGAATGTGATCAACGGCAACGCATTCATGCCGAAATCTTGGAACCGTAGTTCATTGGTCAACGCAATAAAATTGTACAATATCGACATTGGCGCGTTCAAACAATCGCGATCCGAAGGCAAGCAAAACAACGTTTTACGCGTGCAACGGCTAAAACAAGCAAACAAACAAACAAACAAACAAACAAACTTGCATTGAAATTGAAGCATCTAAAAAATTATATTCTGCATGCAATTGATTGGTGATAAGAAAACAAATAAATAAACAAATAAACAATACATATAATTCATATTATACTTTTTGAATCGTAAGTCACGTTGATAATTTTTGGGACAAATTATTTGATGACATCTATAACTTCCGTACAAATTGACACAAATGTCATCATCTTTGGAACACAATCCTTGCTGACATTCGTCAATATCTACAACAAACAAACAAAATAGATGAATAAATAAATAAACAAAAAATTACCTTCACATGTTCGTGAATCAGAATTCAGACGAAATCCTGGCGGGCATTCGCATCTGAACGATCCGGCCGTGTTGATGCACTTGCCCATGCACATGGATGTCCCTTGCGTGTTCCACATTTTACATTCATCAATGTCAACACAACTTCGACCATCCACGCCCAGTGAATAGCCACGCTCGCAGACACACTGATAAGAGCCTGGTATATTAACGCAACGATGCTCACACTGGGCACTGGCTGTGCGACATTCGTCTATATCTTCAGTTGAAAGAAATATGTAAAATGACCAAAATAATAAATAAACAATATCAATACCAACACATTGTCGACCATCGGACGACAATTCATATCCAGGATCACAGACGCAATGAAACGAACCTACAGTATTCACGCAACTGCCGTGCGTAGAACACAATACATTGCCACGATTTTGGCACTCATTGATATCTGAAAAGTTTCAAAAATAATAAACAGTAGATTTTGTTGCTATCAACACTTGTAGCACGACAAACCTTCACATTTTTTTAACACAGAATTAAATCGAAATCCTGATCTACATTCGCAATGATAACCACCTACACTGTTCACACATGATTCTACATTCGGACACGTATGAGTTCCTTTCATACATTCGTCAATATCTTCATTTTAAATGAAGAAAATACAAAAAAAAATTGATAAATAAAATTAAAAAAAAAATATATATATATATATACTTGCACACCTTCGCAGACACTAGTGATTGGATTTAATTGATATCCAGGTGCGCAAGCACGAGGCAAATCTTTACAATAATAAGAACCTGAGGCACAAATGAAAAATTAATTTCATCAATATGCATATCAAACAATATCCACATATATTATATACCGTGCGTATTTTCACAATGTTGATTTGGCAAACACGTTCCAGGAGTTAGACACTCGTTTACATCTACATTTGAAAAATATCTACACTGCAGCATTGATGTCAGTTGAAAAATTAACATTACCTTGACAAGAACCATCCGAAGCTAAATAGAAGCCATGACTGCAGTCGCTGATTGTGACGCAACTCCTTGCCGTGCTGTTCCACTGTTGACCGGAAGGACAAAAGCGCCTTTCGCAGCGAAAACTGCCGTGCGTGTTGCGACAATTAAATCCGGGACCGCAGTTGTGGGTACCCAAAGCACATTCGTCTATATCTATAGCAAAATTGAAAAACTTCAACAAATCAATTTCATCAATGAACAATGATAATAAAAATAAAAATAAAACCAAGCAAACACAATGCATACAACAACAACAACAACAAAAAAAAAATATATATATATTAATTGCTTGCAAGATTAGCATTTCAATGCAACCCTTACCGACGCAGGAATCGCTTTCTGAATCCAAATAATATCCCGTTCCACAGCTCATTGTTCGAATGCAACGCCACGAGCTAAACAAAAGCTTAGTATTTTTTTCTCTTCATTCTCAAAATTTTGCAAAAAACAGCAAGCAATAATGAATGATGAAATATATATATATATATATTTCATTTCTTCCACATGCTTACCCAACTGTATTGATACAACGTTGGCCAGCAATACAATTGTCACGAAAAAGCAAACATTCGTCAATGTCTGAAAAAAAGTTTCTCCTCTACAATACTTGAAAAGAGCACCAAAAAAAAAAAAATAATAATAATAAAATTATGCATTAGCTCCAGTGCTGAGAACTAAGCTGAACCTACCAACGCAAAGGTTGGTCGTCTCGTTCCATGCAAATCCATTCATGCAAGAGCAACGGAAGCTGCCGATCGTATTTTCACAAATTTGACTCATCAAATCACAAGGTGGTGGATTTCCCTCACATTCATCCAAATCTAAACAAAACTATCAACATAAGTTCACCATCAAAGCACGCATACACATTAAAGCAATCAATTAATCAATCAATCGATCGATCGATCACTTAACAATATCATGCATGGAAAAGGTGCTTTTCTTTTAAACAAATCAAGAACATCAATTTAGGCGTGCATTTGTTAATTCTCTCACCTGAGCAAGTTCGTCCGTCGGCATTGAGCATGTAGCCGACAGGACAAGAGCACGAGATGGACTTTTGACCAGGCACTCGACGACATTGTTGTTCACAAAATTTTGCCTCCTCTTCATCGCACTGTTCTGATAAATCCAAACCAACCGCTGAATTCAAAAATTCAAAAATATTACAGCAATATTGACCAATCATGTATATTGTTTGCAATCAACAAACTTGTCGATGAAACAGAGGCGGTAAATTCAGCAAAAGCCGTCTGCAAGTTGGACTGTTCAGATTCCTTGGATGCAGCAGATTCGTAATGGCAACACTGGTCGAATACAGCTTTACAGTTGGCACTGAAATCATCCGGCGCGTTGCATTGTTTGCCTTGCTTTTTCATCTCTTTCGCTAATGAACAACATTCACAACATTCCTGAACACAACAATACTGATCATGTTCTGTTATGAAAATATGAATGAATAAAGATGAATATCAAAAAAAAAAAATATATATATATATATATATATTATCATTATTACCTTTGTCTGCTCCCTGCCCGGTGCATCCAACGCTTCGCAACTGTTACCGGTCAAAGCGATTGACTTGCCTTCAGAACATTTCGTTTCGTAAAACGCCACCAAACAACATATGCCAGCCACCCGGGGACAAAATCCAGCCTGGTCAATTTTCTTCACTGTCGTTTTGGTACACTGTTTTGAAATGGCATAAACTTTCTTCCCTTCCAAACAACATTCAGCCAAGTTGCTCGTGTTTGCTTCAAAAAGATCTGAAAATGATAGTCACTTTCAACTTTTAAAAGCACTAAAATTCATACAAATAATGTATATAGAATTATTATTATTATTATTATTATTAAAAATTAAAACATATGCCTTGCAAAAAATTCTTTCTTACGTTGTTGATAAAACAGCAGTAGAAGTAACAGCAGATTTGGTATCAGTAGATTCGACATTGGCCTTCAATACAATTAATGTTGAACAATTATAATTCAATCAATCAAATAAATAAAAAAGAAATAATAAGAACAATGATAATGATAATAATAATAATTTAATTCATCAAAGCAGTTAAAAGAAAAAGCAAAAACAGCAGCAATGATGCAAGCTCATGCTTGTCAACAGCTGTTGAACATGAATAAGTGCTGCAATGAAATTGAATTTGTGAAAACAAAACTTTTCAAAGACACGTCATTTTCTCACTGCGACACCAGACGATGTTGTGATTGGAAAAAGAAAATATCCGAACAATTTTCACTTTAAAACTTGTGTTGTCAAATTGTCATCAAGCCAACTTCCTCAACACAACTGAGACAACTGTTTGTCACTCGCAGTTGAGAAAGTTAGTGAAATAAAATTGAAAATTTCACATGCACACATTTCATTGCTTACTCGTCAAAACTTTTGCCACCCACCGCTGCCAAAAGATAAGCCAAACAAACACAGCAAAATGTTTGTTGTAAATTCGAGACGTAAAAATTGATGGCAACACAACTACTTTCTTCCGCACATATCTTATCACAATTCCAAGCTGACCTGTTGCAAAAGATCACCAATTCAATGCACAAAACAAGCAACAGTTTCAAAATAGAAAACGACTATTCATTTCAAACATTCAATACATTTATCTCAAAAATTAACAAAATATGTTTAAAAAAATAAAAAACAAAAAGAAATTTTGGAAAGATTGAAATTTTAAAAATTAAAAAAAAAAAAACATTTTCAGTTTCACTGAATCAAACATTTTGAATTAGATGCAACAACAATTCGAAATAATCAAGAAAATAAAAATTAACAAACTTGACAATCATTTTTTTACTTACAGTATTACAAGATGTTCATCTGAGAAAGCGTTGTTTGAACAATGGAAAGCAAGTGGAGAGGATCTGTTTTACGAAAAAGAAAAAAGAAATGTACGCTTGATCAGCAAGAACAGTCGTTATTATTGAACACAAGTAGTTGATTAATTTAAATATTAAATAAAAAAAAAAAAATAAATAAAATAAATCATCATCGTGAAATAAATTTAAACCAAGACCAAACAAACCAAGATGTATATAATTTTATTGTGTAATTTTTGTTAGCAGATTTTGTCGGTAGATATTGTTTTTGCAGTGCAATGCCGCCGTCAGCGCTGACATGCATGCAACCCCTGTTTGACCTACTTTGCGGTGATGAGATAAAATTCCGCAACGCCCACGGCAGACAGCTTGTCAGCAAACAAACTGTCGTTGTAAATGTTTCCACTGTTTGATGTGGCAATTCTTTTGTCCAATCTTATCAGCAACTGGTCATTGCCTCACCCTGGCCGTGGTCACTTTATTATTATTATTATTATTATTATTAGCCTTATCTGGGTCGGCACGCACCACGAACCAGGTGACCGGTCGATCATTGACGTAACATTTATTTATTGCTTTATATTGATTATATTTATTATTTTTTTTTAAAAAAAAAATTAATAATAATAATAATAAAATAAAAAGAAAATTATATTACTCATTGTATAAATCTTGCCCAGGACAGTGAGAAATAATAACAATAATAAAATAGACAGACTGTCTGGTCACAGTGCATTACTTGATTCTAGCACCGCACCGGATGAGATACTGTGACTTTGCTCACGTTGACCCCTGACTGAGCATGTCAGCGTCGGACAGCCAATTAAGCTTAATTCGACCTGACAAAATAGCACGTGGGCGGCTTGTGGGAGCGAATTGCGTAAAAAAACAATGCCGCCAAGGATCAAAGCCTCGCCGCCGCTTTTTCCCATGACGCAGTGTTGCGCATCATCTCGGCGTCTGCGCAACCGGAACCAACGCCGACTGTGCACAGTTGAAAGAAAGCCGGCCACACAGGTGGCCGACGGAAATGCAAATTGAAACTTGGATGAAAGCCAACAACGATGGCCGATGATGGATATTAGCTAACCGTCACAACGGGATCACATATAAAAAGGGGAAAAAGAAGCAAATCAAGGAACAAAAGAGAAAGAATCAAATTCAAATACAGATCCATTTGATCCAACAACGCGGCGTCGATTATGCAATAAGCTAATCTTCAACATTTACAAATCAAGATGGAATTTTCACAACAATAATCAATTTATAACCATCCCGTCTATATGCTTGTATGATTTTAAAATTGAAATTGAAAAGTACAATTCAATGAAGAAAGAGATCCTTTTTCTTTCTTTCTTTCTTTTTTTTTCTTTTTATTAAATATTACAAAATTTTATCAATATCTACAAATTCTACTATTAGCATTTGAGAAAAAGAAAATCTATTTGAAATATATATATATATATATATATGAATTTCAAAAATAAATTTGAACAAAATTCAGTGTGCTATTTATTATTCAAAATTATGCAACAAATCCTCAGTAGATCATAAATCTACATGACAATGCTTAGGAATGATGCAATTTGAAGAAATTTGTAAATTATTTTTTTTTTTTTGAAATTTGAGAAACAAAAATTTTCTTTTTATAAACTGATGATATACATCATATATTATTATTATTATTATTATTATTAATGCATTAATTTCAAAAATGATTCTCATCAGTAGAGCAAAAAAAAAAACAGCAAAAGTTGCTTGGTTTTATTATCAACAGTAAATTCCCAAATTCTGACGTAGAAAAAGCTGAACAAATAATAAAAACCCTGATGGTAGAATGAAAAGTAAAAGAAAGGAAAAAAAAAATTTCCACGCTTCCTCCCATTATTATTATTATTTTTCCAAAGACCTTCTGTTGTGGAAAATACAAAAAGAAAAAAAAATAGCCATTATTCATTGCACTTTTTCTCGGTTGAATAAAATAATTGAAAAGCACAACTGTTTTACCGTTGGGGCCAATGGTTGTGCAGAAAAATGAGAAAAGAGAAGAAGATGAAGGGAATGAACCGCGCGCCGTCCGTCTGGCCGGGCAAATTTCATTGGTGAAAGCAAAAACCAAAAAAAAAAAAAAAAAGAAAAACAACTACACCAGACTTTGTCTGTCTGGTGCACAGTGAGCAGGATGCGTTGCATCAGGATGATGGACACAACACGTGGAAGAACCACGATCGAACAGCAGAATTATATTGCACGGCTGTCGTCTGGAAGGCACGTAACCATCGTCTGGGTCACCTGGGCCGGTCAGTTGAGCGCAACAGCCTTGACCAGGCGTCAAAAAAGCATTACGTGATTTGTTTTTCTGTACATTTCTACAATGCCACAGGTCCACATTCCATCAAAAAAATAAAGAAGAAATTGTTGACCCTCATAAATGAGACAAAACAAAATAGATGAGAAAAAAATAATAAGACTGAAAATAAAATCTACACGTGTGCGTGTATCGAAAATTAAAAGCATTTTGCCATTTTTCATTCATGCAACTTTTTTTTTTCAAATCTATTATGTTTTAATTAGCTTAAATTCAAAATTAATGTGTGTGAATTTATTCACAGTTTTATTATTCAGAAAGTCACAAGATCATCCGTCGACAAACAAGCGCGTGATTTTCAGTAATTAGCATGGTCATATAATAGCTGTTCAATGTTGCGCTGTTGTTTCATTCATTGATGACACAGATAACACTTTTTTTTTTGGAAACTATTTCGCATATATCTCTTTTCATTATAATTATCCAAATTGGATTATAATATTAATCATCTAATACATATATTTATTTATTTAATAAATAAATGTAAATGTATACAATATGTTTAATTAAGTGATAAAAAAGTAATCTTCACCTACACTGTTGACTGAACACTTGACCTCTGACATTTGACGAGCAAACAGAATAAAGCGTGCCGGTAAAAATATATGAAACTAATTTTGCAGTAAGCTAATTAAGCAAATATTGAAATGCAAACAAATTAATTAATCTTAGCATGTCAGTGAATAAAGTATGAAACTAATTTTGCAGTAAGCTAATTAAGCAAATTTGAATTAAAATTGCAAACAAGTAGTTAAAAAGTGTAAAGTTGTAAAAACAGTAAAAAAAGGTGTTGATTTGAAAGCAAAATCATAATTCAATGGGATGTCGTTGATTTGACTCCATTTTTGTGCACCATGTGTTTATGAATATATATATATATATATATGGAAAATCAGTCCATGGACCACATCCCGACGTGATAGTAGTCATTGCTTTGAAAAAAATAAGCTCGACGTGAATAGCTAGTTTAGCCTGAACAATGTGTAAATTTCCAAAAAAAAAAAAAAGAAAAAGAAAAAGAAAAAAGCATACAGCTGCCCTTGATGCTCTTAAATTTGTATGCAAAGTAATGTGTATGTTTTTCAAATTCTATTTCATCCTCGTCATCTTCAAATAGCAGAGAACTTCATCGCATGCTGAATTGTATTCCGTATCGATCCAAACAGGTGTGTAATGGAGGTGAATTAGTTGGTTACAGCATCGACGTCAGTGCACAAGCCGGCGCCCACCTGCATCTTGTGCAACAGCACTGGCTCTACGCAATCGTACAGTCGCACAGTAAACACTACTAGCTCCAACGACGGCGGTGGATGCGGTGGTCCTCTTGATTAGCTAACCAGCTTTGCTGGGTTTTAAGCTAGACGTAGACAAAATTTGCGCAACTTCCGTCGTGGGAACCCAGCAGTTAAAGTGGGCTAGTTAAAAATATATAATGGGGTAGGGCTGAGGATTATGAAGAATTTCCCACCGGATCGAGACAATGGTCGAGACGGCGGCCGGGTCATCAACCACGCAATCGTCTCAAAGATACGCTATTGGTCAGTTTTCAGCCAGTCTATTTACTGAGGTCACTTGCTAACTGACCTGCTTACTCAACCCAAAGCTGTGCTTGCAGGCAGTCGGTTTAAAAACTCCGCTATTGTGATGATGTTTTCTCATTTCGGCATGTTGCTTACTTCTTGGTCCAAGGTCGACACTTGCGCAATTGCATTTATCAAGGTGGTCGTCTAGGGCGAAAGTTCAGCTCACATAACCACGACTGTCTCGTTCGACCGGTCATACTTATCCAAAGTTAGTCAGTATTGGAAAAGCACCTCAGCTAGACGGCTTGCTCATTGCACAGCTCGCGCCCACATCCTCACATCAGCTTCACGCAACCAGTTACCTTACCGATTACCGAGGCCCCATCGTCAGAGAATATAAGGTAAGCTCAACACAAGTGCACACAGTGTACGGTTTATTTCCACATTGTCTGCTCGGCGCTTCCGCGTTTTGTTTTTAACATCACATTGTGCAACAATTTTTGCACACACATATAAATAAATGTATACGCATATTGGATAGATAAAAATTGATGATCATTTTGCCCAAAGTTAGGCTAGAAGAACTGTGAATCGATTCTGACCTCCCTCTGCGCAGCTTATACGCTTCACTTCCGGTGACGAGAAACCGTGTGGCCGACAAGGACAGGTCACCAGCGGTCACTAATCAAGTGTTAGATAATTGAAAAGAGCAAAAACCAAAGTTCACATTTGTTCACATTCGCCAACAATTAAGCTCATTTTTAATCCTCTTTGATCTAATTAATTTTTAGTGTGAAAATTGAATGGACAGCTACGGGGGGGGGCAGCCAGGGGAAAGTGTAGATTTCCAAGGCAAATAAATAGGCAAATATTGCGTTGTGTATTTTTTTTCCAGTAAATATAATTTACTTCCTATATTATTGCATTGCTTTCATAATTTGCAAAAAAAGAAAAAGACAAGCTGACTGACCTGTCTTTATGACAATGATACAATTTTCCAATTAACTCAACTCTGAAACAATAGCAACAGGTATAATTGGATAATTATTTCAGTTTTTCCCATCCAACTGAAGAAAGCACAACTAAATAGAAAGGGGGAGGAAGGGAGGGGGGGGAAAGAAGAGAAAAAATAATATTGATGCACAAAATGCATGTAAATGCATGTAATTGTAAAATGCAAAATGCAAAATGTACAACCAACTACTACTACTGACATATAAAATTTTCGTTTGATTGGTTTTTTCGAAAATGGAAAAAAATTCTATTTTAGCACACCACTTGCGTCATCTACCTGAAAGCTGACCGTAATCAACTTCCACATATTAAATAATTTCGCTTTGCAGAGTGTCGCGCTCAGTTGTTATCGGAAATTCATTCCAGCCTCTGATCAAATTGATCAAACTCGCCATTTACACTGCACACCGCTTGCTGCTAGGTAGAAATTTATTCACACCATGCACATCCTACCTATTCACTGTCATTGTTCAGAGTGGAAAATTTTCCAAATGAAGATTTCTTATTTTTCTGGTTAAAAGAACATTTATCATATTTAATCAAATTTCACATTATTTATTCAAGCATTATCATCAAAAAATGCCCGTGAATCATCATCGCGTTTGTTGCTCAACAAGCTTGCTTGCTTACTTACTTACTCACTTACTTACTACTGTTTATTATTATTATTATTATTATTATTGTTGTTGTTGTTAATTTGTTGCAAGTCCAGCTTTACAACAGAATCTGTAAATTGAAATATATAAATAATTTTTGCATAATAAGCGTCAATAAGCGCAAGTTTGGAAAAATAACGAATTGCTTGAATTTTATCATGCGCATAAACTACGATACAAGCACGCGTTGTTGCTTTGAACAAGGAGAAAAAATTCATGCGCTAACAAATAAACAAACAAACAAACAAACAAGCAAATAAACCGCGTTCACAGTTGTACAAGTAATAAAGTGTGTAAGTGCACTTACCTATTGTGTGTGTGTGTGTGTGTTTTTTCTTTCCCTTCTTTTAGCATTGTGTAGGTTCATTATAAAATAATCACGGACGACCAGAATCAGAAACTTGGAGCAGGATGACAACAGTTGAACAACAACAACAACAACAACAGTCGAATGGTAACCATTCGACTGGCTCTTTTGATCCGAATAAAGCTTTGAAAAATTATGCAGCCAACATGGCCATGTCCAGCTTGTACTGGCCGCCTGCAGCCGGCTTCGACCCTTCCAATCCGACAAGCATGTACGCCGCTTACACGCAGGCAAGTGCGTTGGCGGCGGCCGCAGCGGCGCAACAGGGTGGGGCAACGAACGGGCGCAGCGGGTCTCTGGTCAACGGTGGCGCGTCAACCGCGGGCGTGGTTTCGACCACAGCGCCAACCGGGTCCGCGATCTTGCCAGCCACACCTCCGTATACGGCTCAAGCGCCCGCGGCGCTCAATGCCAGTGTTCAGCCGACGACCACAGCGTTGGCCAACGGCGGTGGTCCGGTAGCGCTTTCATTGCCGGCGCACAGCAC
This sequence comes from Trichinella pseudospiralis, assembly GCA_001447645.1. Taxonomy (NCBI): domain Eukaryota; kingdom Metazoa; phylum Nematoda; class Enoplea; order Trichinellida; family Trichinellidae; genus Trichinella; species Trichinella pseudospiralis. Next base: position 410,515 of record JYDV01000023.1, read on the forward strand.
CACACCCACGACGCCGAAGAAGAAAGCCGAACCAGTACCGGAACACATGAAGGATAACAATTACTGGGAACGTCGGAAGCGGAACAACGAATCGGCCAGACGTTCCCGTGAATCCCGACGCATCAAAGAAGAACAAATTGCACTACGTGTGGTCTACTTGGAACAAGAGAACTTGCAACTGCGCACCGAATTGTCCATGCTTCGAGGCGAATTGGAAAAGCTTCGCATGATTCTTTACAACACGCATCATTGATAGTGTGGATGATTTCTAGTGTGGATGATTGGTCAATCATACGTTGTATGCTTTGTCCTGTTCATCATCATCATCTTCTTCTTCTTCTCTGTCTCTGGTCGTCAACATCTCTCCTCTTCCCTGTTACGGTGGTCAGCGGGTCAGCATAAGATTGAAACAAAAAAACTTGATAATAAATCCAACGTGCCATTTTTTCATTCGATCAAAATGGCGCCTCTTCTTGTACCAAGTTTCTGTGTGTGTGTGTGTGTGTGTGTGTGTGTGTGTGTGTGTGTGTGTGTGAGTGTTGTGCGTGTGAGTGCTTCAAAAAAAAAAATACATACATGAATGCATAAAAATCAAGATCAAAAAATCAGATTTATGACCAAGATGACAAAATAAGGAATAAAAATTATCCTGCGGTTGGCAATTAATATTATTCCATTGTCGCGTGTGTATTTTGTTCTCATTCCAAACAGGCAAACATGGCAAATAACAAGCCAGCCGACACGCGACACCGCACCTCCAGTTCCTCCAAATCGTGAGCCCATTCAATTCTACCCCAACGGGATATTTGGAACTGCCGTTCCAACGTTGCCAAATTGACTGCTTCAACAACGTCGAGCCGATGCTCACAGGCGGCTAGTGTCAAAAGTACGCTGTTCAACGATTCGACGGCAAATTTGCATCCCAAAAGCCAACACCAACTTCGGCTGAGAAAAAACTGACGCATCGTTGCAACGCTGCTTGCCGCAAGCGTTGGTGCGAACATGGTCAACGACGGTGTGGCCAATGATACATCAAATCGATGCTTAAAATACAGCAACAACAACCACTCAAGGGAAAGAAAAATGACCAACAGAAAAAGTAAGCACAAGTTCACATATATATATATATATATATATATTTTTTTTTTTTTAAATACAACACTACAAGATTAGGCAAGATTATATAAATATTATGATAAATAATTAATTGAAAGAATAAGAATTAATTTTTTGAAATATATTTCAAAACAAGTAATAAAATAAATAAATAAAAATAGCAGTTTTAAAGTAGAATAACTTTACATCTCTTACTTATATTTTCCATAAATAATAATAATGTTATATATGTTTTAAAAATAATTTAAATATTTTGCTACTGTGTTATTTTTCTGAAAGAACAAACAAATTTAACAAATATATTTATATATGTTTAGAAAGGGAAGAGAGTGACACAGAGAGAAAGACAGAGAGAGAGAGAGAGAGAGAGAGACAGAAAGAAAGGATGAAATTGAAAATTTGTCAAAGAGTATGGACGTGCTGAATGAGCCGGTGCAATACTTAGTACTATGCAACGAAATGCAAGTAAAACACATTACTTACCGTAGCCCACTGAATAATTGGATACCATTTGTCTTTTTGTATCTGTCCAAGTTCAGGAAGCTGATCGTTGATGAAGAAAATCGTGTCCGACTCCAAATGCTTCAGCAGATCGTCAACAAGTTGTCCATTGGTCAGTTGATTTGGATTGTCGATGGCTGTGAAGCAGAGTGTGGTCAAATGCATGCGAGACAAGTCGACATTTGCACGCTGAGATGACCATTCTACAGCAATGCACAATGCCAGAGGTTCTGAGTCGACTGTCAAAATTCGACCCTTGGGCGTTTTCAACGGGCGTTGGTCAAGATGAATTGAAAAACGATTCACATCCACAGGCATCACATCGACCGATTTGTAAAATCGTGATATCGGTCTTGTGGCGAAACAACGGCCAAATACCATGCGCAGTTGCATCTTCCCGTGCAATCAGAACAAATAGTTATTAAAGAAGAAGAAAGAATAAAAAAGAAACTCATGGCGATGCCATGTCTACAACATCAGTGTCGATTAGTAAAGAAATTACAAAGAATAATATTCTTTAATGCAAAAATAAATGTCAACATTTCCACATTTTCACTTCCCATTTTCATACCCAGGTATACATTTTCGTGATTGAATATTTTGCTCCAAATCTTTTAGCTTTGGAAATGGCCTTTTCCCTGAAGCGATGTGCATCTTCTTTTCCGAATCCAATTTCACGTCCTGTGCTTTATCGTGCGAAAAGCGTTGAACAGTCTCGTCTGTAAGCTTTATGTTTGATAAAACTTCCAACTCTGTCGGCGGATCGGTCCTTTGACCAGTAAGCCATGCACGCCATTCTACCGGTATGTTGTTCCAGTTATTTCTATCTGCCGGGATATAACCTCTGTAATATTTTTAAAAAAATAAAATTAAATATTCTCAGTTTATAATTTGATTTACCTTTTTATTGTGCGATCAGTATGATCATGCACGTAGTAAACATTGCCAAAATGATCTTTGCCTACGATAGTTTTTGGTTTATTCTCGAACGATTTCCAAAAATTCTCCCACAGTGCTCTGAAAATACCCGGTCTTCGTGCCATAAATAGCTGCTGAAACTGACAAACAATCTAAGCATATCATAAATATTTGGATAGAATCAAATAAATTTGGATTTTTTTTTAAACACCAATGTCATATAAATATGCAGCTAATTGTGAATAAAATTTTTTTAAAAAAAAAAGTAAATTTTCACTCAACTCTTCTATCATTTAGAAGATAACCCGGCATTAAAATTAAGCAGATTTTAAAGCATGGAATAGAAACAACAAATAATTAACAATCACTGATCACAGTTCAAGCTTTGGCTTTGAATAAAGACGAGCATGAGCTTGACGGAACAGTTTATTTGACCAGACATACTCAGCTGCCAAATGAACAATGCGCATCACCTCGTCTGCATCAAGGTAAAAATTGTTAAACTTTGGATTTTCCACATTCTATAAATTTAAATTCAACTGTATATTAATGAGAGCAAAAAATAAAAAATAAAAATACAATCACTTTTTTCTGATATTGCACTTTTGTTTCGTCTTGCCATCCAAAAAATTTCAAACCTCGCAACGTTGCCAAATCACGATAACAATCCGGATCACCGCAATGATAGCTGAAAAACAAAATAAAAGCAAGCTTTGGTTTTTGGCTTTTTAAGCTTCAAGCTTACAGTTCAAAAACAACAGCCCAATCAGGTAAAAAGAACATATGAGTCAATCCTGCTCCATGGATAGACATGAAAATGTCAGTATTGTGCGACATCTGATACTGCTCTAGAACAGGAATACCCCTGAAAAAAAATTTATTTTAATAAAATAAAAATTCACAATACATGCAATGTTCACGAACATGGCATATTCAGTAACGGTCACATTGAACTGCGGATCCGCTTTCAAACGCTTCACTATCTTAAAATTGAAAAATTATTTTTACTGAAAGATCCTTTTCCAAAACAGAAAATGATAATCAAGTACTTCATTTGTGTTCATAATTATTCGATGTTGAGAACTTCGCACCAAATAAGTTACTCTTAATTTTTCCTTCAAAGGTCCATTCTGCTTTAGCTGAAGTCGATGAATCAAATGATGGCTAAACGCTTGCACCAATCCACTGCCTCGACAATAAGCTGGCTGAACAATCACAATGAACGTATTAGAAAAGATAAAAAGCAAAACACTCACCATTGGCATATTGTAATACAAACCGAAAACTTTGCGCGCTAAAATGGGAAACATCACTTCACGGAAACAAACCTAAAACGAATGAAATAAAATCACATTTATTTCAAAAAAAAAAAAAAACAAATCAAACTCGTTTTCCATCAAAATCTTGAAGATCAATCAACGGTTTCGTTGTAAATGCCAGCCACGTTTCTCTGAACATATCAAAATAAGGAGATACATTCTAAATAATACAAAAAAAAACCAAATAAAAATACAAGTTTACAAAACAATGCAACAATTTATACCGTATCCCAGAGAATAATGTCGACATCTTGATGAAAAGAGCCATTCAAATGTTGCGAAAGATATAAATTTATAAAATCGCAAAAATGATGGTACATGTTTATTCCTTAAAACAAAAGAAAAATAATAATTCAAATAATTCAATTACAATACAAAAAAAGAATGAAAAAAAATGCACACCAGCGTCAAGCTTTATGACAATTGTCGGTTGATCAAAAATAACATCACAATAGCTGTCGTTCAATTGAAAGCTAGGAAATCGCTGAAAATATTTCATCTCAGCTGCCCTATAAATACTCAATCCTGTATGAAAATACACTAAAAGTAAAAAATATCGAACAATATTTATTCTCACCAACTTTGCAAATAACCATCATAGGCATCCAGAGCTAGGTTTTTAAATTTTCGTTCATGAAATTTACATCGACCACCTATATGTCCTTTTCCGATAACATCACTCCGATATCTATTAATTTATTTAATTAGCTGCCGCTTAACATGAACAAATTACAAATGAGAAAACAGCAAACATACTTTTTGCCGTTTTCATCATGCTTCAAATTGGCAAAGTTCAAAAATATATTCTTCGCGTAGCAATATTCAAAACTCTCACTGCAACGTAACGAAGCATCACCCTAAAGTTCGAAATAAAAAAAAAAGATACACTGTAATATGCAAATTAAAATATAATACTGGATTGACAGGCGAGCAAAGTTCAACCAAGCTTGCATTGTGTTTCTTGATTAGGCCAAAATCAGCGTCATAATAAAACGCATAACGACTTTTTCTAAATGCAAATTATTAATACATATTTTTCATCCCAATTTCAAAATATTTCGAAAAATTACTCAAGGTCTGGGGCATTTTTAGAACATTTTATTTTTTTCCAACTATAACTACGTTTATCAAAGTTACAGTTTGGTTCATATCCCCAGCATTCATTCAAATGTTGAGCCATCAACTGAAAAAAATTCAAAAACTATTTTCACATTATCATTCTATGCAACTGAAGCATCAGTAAAGCATTCTCTCTTTTATTCTTTAATTTTAACTTCATTATAAATTTATTTATCAATCTGTTTCGTCATGTAACAATAATTCTGTGCAAAAGTAGAAATAATTTCATATTAAAAAAACAAGCTTAATGATAACTTTGATAAATTGTTATACAAAACAAATTTCTTACATTATAAGGACAATTTTTATCAGCACGGCACTTCTCTGCAATGTCTGGGCGTCGAAATAAAAAATATTTCACATGTTGCGCAGGAAGGTTAAAATCAAAATCATCCCCGCAGTTAACAAAAACAACCGCCGCAAAAAATATCACGAAATTCAAAGTCACGTCCATTCTGAAAACCGGAAATTACAATATGAACAATTAATTATTCACTAAAATTTATCGAACAGTTGGATAACAAATATTTAAAAAATCCAAAAATTCTATATTCAAAATAAAAAAAAATATATGAACAGCAAAACATTAAAAAATCATTGAATTTTATAAACATGCCTGTTTGAACAAAAGTTTGTTGATGACACTCACAAAAAGAACGTATCTTCAGTTGTAAAATTTAAATTATTTGATGCTTAAAATAATACAAAGATATAAGCAAACAATTATTTATTTTTTCAGATGACTTTTTAAAACTGTTCAAAGCGACCAATCGCAATACCGTAATTGAGCAATCAGGTTTATGCACTACTGCCAATTGATTATAAATTTCATTTTTCATTTTTAAATAAAAATTGATATGATTGTTCTTAAATATTTATTTTTTGATTAATAAAGTAATATAATTAACACTTTACAATTAACTAACGCACAAATGTGACTGCCTTGAGTAAGCAAACTAGTTAACTTTTTTTGTCGATTGTAAAATTGTCATTGCCATTGTCTTGTCATTGTAAAATAAAATATTCAATAAAGTCAATTATATAATTTAAAGAAAAAATCATCATTTAAAATTTAACACCAATTCTTCCAGAAAATTTTTAATATTAAGTCACTGTTATCACATTAAGGTTTGTTTAATTAAATGTTTAAAAATTCGTTTGAAATAATACTTACTGCTTTTTATAGTTGTTTGTTTATAATTTAGCCATTTGTAGTGCGAAAACGGTTGCAATGTTTCTTTTTCTATGCACATGAAACTATCTCTATCTAGCATGTTTGGTAGTTTTTCGGTCCCTTTCATTTAAATATCATTCTGAAATTTAATTACAATAACTCCCATAGCATTGTACGAACAAGCAAAACACAAAAATCAGATCAAAGAACAAAAAATAATAAAAAATATTATCAATACAGATTTCTTCTATTAGATATTCGTTACTTGATGAGGGCGACTTTTTTATAATCATTTTTTTAGTGCTTGTTTTTGAAATTTATTAGTTGTTTATATTTGAAGTTGTAGTTATTGTTAGGATTTTTTTTAATTCAGCGATTTAAATAAAAAAATTTTTCACTTTATGCCTGCTGAAGAATGTTGTGAATTGTTTTCAATACAATGAAATCAACCATATCGCTTCGTGAATGAGAAGCCACAAGGTGTTAAAGTGAACAATTAAATGTTTGCATGTATTTTAATATTATTGAATTGCGTACAAATTCCTTTCAACATGCTGTAAAAATCCATTTTCCACAATAGGAAATTTTAGTTGATTTTGATCAGTTGAGCTAATATTAATGATGAAAATTATCAAATTAATTTTGTATAATAAATATCTGAAACAGGCGACAAATTGGATAAGAATAAGACACTTCGAGAATAATCATCCAATTTTTTGCCACACGTATATTGCTCTACAGAAATTTTTCACTTGCACTAGTTGGCGCGATGCCTGCCCACGCAAACGAGTTGCAATAGAAATCACACGACTTGATAGCATTAAGTATTTTAAATTCGCGTTTAAAGATCGAAACAAGCTAAAATTTGAAACGGTTATATTTTTATTTTCTTTATCCACGTTTCAATTCGACCGTTCAGAATGCACAATCAACAAGCACTCTCTTATGTTGCAACTATTTGAAAGTCTCTTCAAATCTTTCAAAATAGCGATAAAATGTTATTCATTTGTATCCAATAATGTAAACAATAATGTGTGAGCTCTTTATTCATATCGTAATCTGCATTATCTACATATCTAAGCGACGATTGTTCTTCTCAATCAATTTTTCCTTGGGCTATTAACGTTTTCAAATATTTTCAGTTAACGTTTTGTATTTTTAGCCAATCTGAGTTTCAAGTTAAAAATATGTAAAACAAATTGAAATCAATCACTTCAATTATTAAAAAGTTTAAATTGGACAATAATACAAAATATTTTATCATTGAAAAACTTAAAGTGCAATGGTAGAATTTAATTTTTCAATTCATACGGTAAAGATGACATGACATAACGTAAACTGTAATAACCATTTTTACAGTTTTAATGAAATTATTTGAAAATAATAATGTTGATACGTTTAAAAAAAATTTTTTTCCAATTTGAGCAATTGAAATTTTAGAGAAGTCAGAAATTTTGAACAGGCAATATTTTTTTCAAATATTAATAATACTTTTTTTAAACTATACTTGATAATCTTTCTAAATTTATACAGTTTCAAGTAATGGTTTGTTATGGTGTTGCGCAACGATGATGACGACGAAAAATTTTCAATTTTTACATTCACATATTTATTAATTTTTTTTTCAGAGAACTATTTTCTGCGTTAATTTTTTGAAATTGCTTGAACAAAGTTGGTTTTCGTATTTCTGTGTTGAATTCAAACTTTAATTCACTCACAAGATGGATATCACTTCACTCATAGTATTCAACTGAGATGTAGTATTTTTTATTCTTTCTTAAGTTTTAATTTTTTTTTTTTATAATTTATAGGAATCACTTAATGAAATCACCACACAGAAAAGTACGTTTTATGATAAATTAAAGCAGTCGTGATATGTATGATCATGGAGTAGAATGTAGTTTTAGCAAATAATCATTATAATTATAATATAAGGAAGTGTATAATTTTGATTATTCTTTTTCAAAGTAACGATGTTTGTTTTTTCTTTTTTTTTTTGGTTATGTGATTCTATTCATATTTTCCATTTGAAGAAATATTTTTACAGTTTTTTAAAAAAATAGTCTATAGTTTGTTGTTTCAATTTTATTTTTGTTTTAACTTGTAGAAACGTTAAGTTTGTATGATTTTCAAGAAGAACTTGTTGCACCTGCTTTGTTGGGCAAGAATACTTTGATTTGTTCGCCAACTGGTACTGGCAAGACTTATATGCTTTTGAAAGTGATCCTGAATCACATAAAGCACCACGAGCTAACGCATGAAAAGTACAAAGTGAGTAGACGGGTATTTGTGAAATTTGTTATGCATTTTTTCATTGGTATGCTTTTCAACAAGATATGTTTGATTGTACCGACTGTGGTGTTGGCTGAACAGCACTTGAGCTTGCTTGAGGAGTACATCAGTGATGTGCATTATTTGGGAAACAATGAAAGTGGCAGTTCGACGTTCATATCGGCCCGGGATAATGAACTGTTGATTTGCACTGCGCAGACTTTGCTGAACGTGCTCAATTACAGTGCTGAGGAAAGCTTCAGCTTGAATATTGGCTCGTTTACGTTGTTGCTGTTCGACGAGTGCCACCATGCCGCCGACTGCCATCCTTACAACGCGTTGATGGATTTTTACTTCAGGGCTCGTGGCCCGGTGCCGCAGATCGTTGGCGCCACGGCTTCTGTATGCTTTGGCAGCGCGTCCACTCTACCGCAGACCATTACCAAAGTTTTGAACATTTGCTGCAACTTGGACTGCTGCGCATTGTCTGCTGCTGATCCTGAAAGTGAGAAGCTGAAGCGCTACATTTCCAAGAATTCAGAATGTAAGTGAAAACATGTATAATTTTCCTTTTCTCCTTCTTTCCATGAGGATGATGGTTTGTTTTTTTTTCTTTCTTCTTCATCACACTTTTACAGTAAGCCTAATTTTGCCTGATCCAATACCGAATGCGACTTTTTTGAAAGATCTCGTGCATATTCTTGACACGCTCGAAACAAGTTTTACCAGTAAGATGATTTTTAATTGTTTTTCTCCATATAATTTATTCAAAAAATAAAGACGACAATTTTCAACTGACTATCTATAGCGTTGATTGAACGGTTGGATCGATCTGCAATTTCCGTCACTTCATTAGCTCGTCTGCAGGACAAGATGCGCCCGACTTATCGTTCTGAATTGGGGCAGTTGAAGCAAGCTGTTGTGACAGTTAAAGATCCAGTGATGAGGCGAAATGCTATTTCTTATTTGAATGCATTGTTGGTAAGCAATCAAAAATTTAAATAAATCATCATTTTAAAGTTTTCGTTTTCTTCTGCTGAAGCATACACATGAATCGCTGGACATTGCAGTGCATACATCTTTTTCTCTTGGTTTTTCGCATTTTGTGAACAATTATACTTATCATTTTGAAAATTTGTCACAAGCTGATTCAATATTTTATCAAATTCAACAAAGTAAGAAATTTATATTTTATGTGAAAAATTAAAGGATGAATTTTTTTGTAAAGTGAAATTTGAGCATTTGTGCTCATCTATTTTGAAACAATATTTTCAGGGAAAGTACAAGCTTTGGAAGGTGAACTTGTCAGAGCTTACAAATCACCGTTGTATGAGGCGTTGAAGAAAATTGTATTGAATCAATTCAGTTTGGACCCGAACTCCCGTGTGCTCATATTCGTGCGTACTAAGAAACTGGCAGCACAGTTGTGTCAGTGCATCAAAGACGACTCGGATGTTGAAACTTACGGTGTAAATTTTATTACCAGCTCTGGTAACAGTACAACGGATCGTTGTAAGCAGTGACAATTTTGAAACAGAGAATTTTTCTTTTTGAATATTCATATTTTGAATTGATTATTGTAGCCGGATCCAAAGTGATAATAGCTAGTCGACTGCGGCAATTCAAAGAGGGTGAAATGAAGATATTAATTGCAACTTCGCTTCTTGAAGAAGGCGTCGACGTGGCAGCTTGCAATTTGGTCATCCGATACAACTACGTTACTAGTGTCATTTCTAAAATCCAACAGCGTGGTTTTATTTATTTATTTATTTATTTATTTATTTATTTGTTGTTGTTGTTGTTCAATTTGTATATTTGGAGGTCGTAGTCGTAAAGAAAACGGTGCGGTTGTTTTGCTTGCTTACAAAGGTCTTTATTCAAGAAAAGAGAAAACATTGGAAATGCAAGAAGCTTTGCTTCTGGAAGCGGTGAGGAAGATCAAATTGAACGGCAACATTTGGTTCCAGAATGAACTGTCCAAGCTGAAAGCGAAACGCAATTTGATCACTTTCCCGCCGAAAATTTTACATGGCTGCAATTCACTGTTGACAGATTCGAAGTGAGAGCGAAAAAAATTTTTTTAAATCTTGCCATTTCGTTTTCAGCATATCAGTCAACAATTGAATATTTTCAAACAGAATCTTCTGCAGAACGTGCGATAATTATTTCGCGCCCGCATCCAGCTTGCGTCACGTCAATCAGACGTTGGTGGTATGCGTTGATCGGGATGCTTTTCGCAAACTCTGGCCAAGCGAAGCTTTTCGCTTAGAGCCGGATATTGTGCTTTATTGCAATCATTGCCGGTGTAAAGTTGGTCAGATGTTGAAGCAAATCAACGCGAATGTTGTCTGCTTCAGTGTGAAAAGTGTGCTTTTTTCTTTTGGAGAAGCGAACGAGCGTAAAGCTTTTGCAAAATGGTCCAAAGCAAGGCTCTCTTTACCACCTCTGCTAGAGTTGCGCATATCTGATCTTCAAGATTTTGATTAGATTGACTTTGAAGAACAAATATGCCTTGGTTTTTTTTTTGAGTGAAAAATCTGTTTATTGTTTGATCGGTTAAAAATATAAAAAAAAAAAATATATATATATATATATATATAGTTTCTTAAACGCAAAGTTTGACAATAAAGCACCGCTTTTTTCTTTAATATTTTTCTAATAGCAATAGATATCAATCAAAAAAGAAGAAGAAGAAGAAGAACATAACGGTACTGTCTCCGGAGCAGAACGTGTGCAGGTATTTTTAGCCGATGTAGACGACGGATGTGTTCTTGGTAGAATGGAAGAAAGCGAACCTTGCCAAGGCGGCTTTACAATGACGACCGAGATCCGGGTGGATTAGCAAGTATAGAAGCGATGAAATTGGCATGAACAGATTGTCAAGTATTTGTGCAGCGACGAGCAAGTCGACCGCCTCGGCGTTGAAGTAGGAAACAAAGTATGAAATCCAGGGTATCATTTTCATCGTGAAGATGACAAACCAGGCGAACACCATACCGTGAAAGACTGTTCTCTCTTTCGCGTCTTGCATACGACGCAGGCTGTTCAACTTTTGCACTTTGTTGCGAAAATGGTGCACAAGCAAGGCGATCATGTAAAATACAATATCAACAGTGACCAACAGGATGGTGATTGTCAGGTGAATGATGAAATGTGTGAACGTCATGAACGTGGTTCTTGGACAATAAGAAGGCACACAGTAGTTCGATTTGGACAGCACGACGCCGTAACAGATTATCATGTTGGCCATGGCGACCAACATGCTGAACAAAGTCAAATATCTGCAGTTGCGCACCGAAAAGCAGCGACGGTGCTTTTCCACACCGACGAAATAGAACAGACGTTCAATGGACAGAAATAGCATGTCCAAGTGGAGCATGTATTCGCCGACAATGGCTAGTGGAAAGTCCAATCTCAGCGCTAGACATTGTACTGATGTGATCATTTTAACTTTTTCATTCAACTGTTTCAGTCTTTGCGCTGATACCAGAACCCGGCTGCAGGACATTAGAAACGTTCCAGCTGAACATCCTCAAAATTTGACAAGCAATGCAAAAGAAATATTTTGATGATCGATATCAACAGGTAAAATTTGAAAATTTGTCACTTTTGTCATTATTAAATGATGAAAAAGAAAAGAACGCTATTAATAGAAGAAATATTTTCCACAGACGACTTGATGATGATAATCATGAGCGGAACTAAATTTAGATAATGCCGGTGAATGAATGATTGATTCTGATGTTTTGCTATTTTTGGTTTCACAAATTGTTAATCTGAATTGTTTGTTATTGAAAATGACGATAAATGTATGAAAATTTCAACATATTAAGTGAAAATTGAAAAAGAAAAAAAAATTTTTTTTTTTTTTTAATTTATTTAAATATTTTCATCATTTAAAATAATTGACAATTTATTTAATGAATGATATTTTATTTTAACATTTGTAAAATGTTCTTTTTTCTTACCTTCCAGTAATGTTAAATCGGCACGGTGTCCTTTACGTTTGCGAATCAGTATGATCAGTATCAATGCAATCAGCATTCCTGCGCATCCGTTTAACAGAAATACAATTTGAACAGATTTGTTCGTGTAAGCTTGTCTTTGATTTTGTTCAAATTCAACGATCGTGTTGCAACTTTGTCCGGTGGTTTCGTTCATCCTTCTTTTCTTTTTCTTTCTTTTTTTTTTTTTCAAAAATCTTACAAATCGAACAAAATGGACAAAGTTGTGACCATCAACTTGTTGTTTGTAGATTTGTAATGTTTTTTCTTTTTTCTACTGTAAAATTGAATATTGAAAATCACATTTTAAAAATTACAATTCCACGAAACCTGGTAATCAGGAAGTTTGTATATTCGGTAGGTGTATATATGTGTGTGTGTGTGTGTGTGTGTTTGTATGTGGTCAGCAGTCGAGGTATAAAAGAGAGAGAGAGAGAGAGAGAGACAGACAGAAAGAATAAAAAATATTCACAACATTACCGTAACCGTCGTTGCTTAAGTTTAGTGGAAGTTTTCAAGTTAACATGCCGTCATAGAGTAGTTATTGCTTTGTCAATTTTCACTTTTCTTTCACAAAGCAGTCTGTATCGTCGATGGAACGTGACTCGCAGGTCCGAATGTTCTGCAGTTGAATGTGTTTTCTGAATTTTGAAAAATTCAATTTCCTCCACATTGTCGCTTGCATTTCAAGCGTTGTGAAGAAAAACCGCGGGTGGTGCCGATGTTGGTGTTTCGGTCGACTGACTGAATTGAAAATTTTAATGTTGTAAAAAAAAAAAAAGAAGAAAGAAAGAAAAACGAAATTTTTTATTATTCCATTTTTTGATTTCATCATCATCATTTTCTTCTTTGTTTTTTTCAATTGCAATATTTAAATTTTTCTCAAAAATGTATATTATATTCAACAGAATTTATCCGATAAATTATGCATTGCATGTATGCATCTTTATTTATTTACAGTTGAAATGTTTCATCTTGGCACAAAGCTAGTCAACAGTGGGTGGTAAGCAAAAATTCCCAAACGGCACTGTGTTTCGTGATTGAATGGTCAATTTATTGGATGCTTGCTTCTTTATTATTCAATTTTCAAATTTTCATTACAATTGTTCAACATCCAATGAACAGATGAATGATTGATTGTGTTTTCAAAAGTTGAAAAATAATAACTTGACTGTGACCACACGGTAGCCGTTATTTCACTGTGAAATTAATTCTAATCCATTCTGTATGTTTTGTTTGTTCCTTGATGAAGCAAAAATTCAATTTTATTATTTGGATCAGAATCAGTTTTCTTTTTGCTGTTTCATTCAAATTTAGTCGACTGTAATTCACGAATGGAAATTAATTGGAATTTGTACTTCTCTTTCTTTCTTTCTTTTTTTTTTTTCAAATGCAAAATACTTTGAAATAGAATTTCATCACTAATTGCAGAAATGTGCAATTGCGCAATCAACCATTCTTTTGGCTTTTTCTTCTACATCATTTTTTGAATATTCTTCATTTATTGTGAAGTTAATTAATTTTAAATAAATAATAGTAAGCTGATTGTGTACAATAAATGAATGATTGTTCTTTTGAAGGAGGAGATGCTTTACACGAAAGTTTCAGAGTCGGTTGAATGATGGATAAATAATTTGTTTGTGGTCGATTTTGAGTTTGAAGAATAAGAATTTTGCAATTTTACAATTTTCAATTTGAATATGATTGATTGTTTTGTTGTGTTGTTTGATGTTAACTTTTCATCAATCATTCAATTCAGATCATGTATGTTTACCAATATCATCATGTACAGAAATTGCATCGGTTGTATTTCTGTTTAAATTTTTATTTAATCATTTAAAGTATTTTAGTACTTTTCAAAAAGTAAAAAATTTCTTGACTTTTATTGTTTTTAGCAGCAGATTTGTTTAACTCTCGAATATGACCGTCATGATCCGTTATTCCAAGTGATCAAGCTAAAAAAATTTTTAATGGATGGAAATGAAGCAACAGCAGTGTTGGAAAAGATTGTCATTGAAAAACTTCCAACACTGAAGAAGGTGAATTTTATTTTTTTATTTCAATTTAAACAAATACGAAAGAATTTACTGGTGCTTTCCATTTTTTTAAAAAAAAATTTTTTTCTTGTGACATTCAATTTAGGGAATTGCAATATTTGTTTAACGCTGTTTCAACGCACGGCATTTGATGATGTATTATTTTTGAGCATTTAAAAATTTTCTTGAATATTTCTTGAAATTATTAAATGGTAAAAGTTCAACAATTTTCTCCATAACTGATTATAATTAATGATCGCATTGCTGCATTGCAGTTTGTAATTTTCTTAACAAATTGTATTTAATTTGAATAAAATAAAATGCTTTATTATTTAATAAAGAGAAAATTCAATGTGAAATCTATTTTTTATATTTAGATGTTTTAAAATAACAAAAAATTATAGAATGTTCTGCTCGATTTTGATTTTATTCACAATTTGAGGATTTTAAAAATATTTTTTATTGTTATAAATTATTTAATAATTTTTATCATCAGCGATTAAACTTTCTTACAATTAATAATGACTGATTTTTAAAATTGTTTTTTCTTTTTTTTTTTACAATTATGCATAATGTTCTACATAATATTATTGTATTTTGACAATTCCACTCATTTGCATGATATGTACATTTGGTGTGTTTTTTTTTCTATTTAATTTATTAAACAAAATTGTCCCAATATATTCAAAGCCTAATAAAAGTTTGTTGTTGTAATACGTTTCACGGTCAAACTCATTAATATCAAATTAAGATGATCATTCGTGTTGCATGAATATTTATTATTTTAAATAATTGAAAATTATAATTCAATTTATAATGGAAGATGGGTGCAATTTAGACGGTAGTCATTTTTGCTGCAGTTGATATTTTGACAGTTATTTAGTTTCAATGGGATGTTGCAACTGAGACAATTGAAGACCAAGGTAAGCTGCAATAAATTGCACCGAAGCCAAAAGCGATTTCGTTCTTGCTGATGTTGAAATCAATTTCATGCTAATTTGTAAAGCATCCGGCTTTTATTTGTTTCTTGGCTTTGCTGATGATGATGATGATTACCTGGATGTACAAACAAATTGCTCATATTCGCAGAAACACTCCTTTTGATTGAATGCAATGGTTTCGATAATATCGAGCTTATTTGCTTGTTTTAAATTTGCTACTTCCGATGATGGTGCAATTAATCAGCCGAAGCTCGTTGCACTGTTTATTTGATTCTTGGGGAAAATATCACTGAGGTATGACGATTATTTTTTTCTATTTTTTTTATAATAACTTTTTTATTGTAAACTCTTTGACGTAAGCTAAATCTAAAACTTGTAGAAATGTTTCAATTATTATATTAGCTGTTGTTTTATGCAAATAGGACGAATAAATATTTGATGTAATTTATTGAAAATTCAAATACATTCACTGTAGGTAGCAGATGATTATTAACAGTGTATATTTATTTATTGGAATCAGTTGTTCTCAAACTTTTCTCTGCTGCGTGCGACCCACCGACTTGCAAAGCTTATTTTAAAAGGCAAGGGCAAAGTTGAAATTAAAAAAAATATGAGTTTAATATTTTAAAATTTTTTAATGAATGCACTTAATTATAATGTACAAGTTTATTAGTTAAGTGCATAAATGAGGTGTACGCGAACAAATGAGCTTGTTTTATATGTTTTGACTGATGACTTCTTTGATTGTCCACAGTAATACGTATTAGTTTTGGATGCAAAATGTTGGATAATTGTAGCTTATTTCGAAATTTGCTTTTAATTCTAATATTGCTGAAAATCCAATTTCGCGCATATACGAAGTAGTAAAAGGAAGCAGCACTGTTAATGTTGTCGGTAATTGAAGCAGTTGGACATGTGTTTTAAACTGATAGTCGTCAAAGCTGTGTTAATCTTTCACGATCAAAACTCATTTTAAACGAATAAACTTCACACAAATCGATTAATTATTTGTCCGCCTTTGTGGATATGCCAATAGCCACAGCATCGGGAATCGAGAAATAGTTATTCTCACGGTATCGGTGACTGAATCGACCTTTTTTAATTGTTCATTCAACAATTTTCTATGAGTAAAACTCTTTTAATGAGCATAATAAAGACCACCCCACCTTTTACTGTAATGTTTCACGCGACCCACCAGTGGCACACACTATTGGAATCACTGACTTGGATGATTGATGAAAATTTTTAATAATTTTATCAAAATTTTAACATCCCGTCGTATCTGATAACTGTTTGCACGAATGACTTTGAATATACGACAGTTTCACTGATGCATATATATATATATATATATATATATTTGATTGACATTTTTTAACTTTAGGTTAACAGTGTTCAACGTAAGATTTATATAATTTTAATTTTAATCATTTAAATTAATCAAAAGCTAATATCTATACAAACAAAGTGATGAAAATTTTTGATTTTGTCATATTGATAATTGTTTACTAGTCGACGAAAAGGTTGACAAGAGAAATTGCGTGCAGAGAAGCAATTGATAAGGAGCAAAAGTGATAAAGCGAGATGAACACTAACTGTTCCAATAAACAATATCTATCTATCATGATCAAGCTAGACTTGTTCTGTGCTATTATTATTATTATCAATGAGAGAAATTCAGTTTTCTTTCACGCATATAAAAAGTGATGACGTTTTTATTGTCGATGTGTTAAAATATTTTAAAATTGATTAATTGTGTTGTAATTTGTATTTATTATTTTCATACAGCTTATCAATTTTGCAGAAACTTTCAATAAAATTAAATGGCCAAAATGATTTTTTTACACATAGGTATACAAATTTTTCCCTATAAAAAGGATTGCTTTTGTTTTTCCTTGTTTAATTTATTTAGTTGAAAAAATTTGCAAAATTTTCAAACTGATAAATATTGTCATATCGATATTGTTATTATTTGTTTTTCTGTTTATTGTTTTAGTGTAAATAGATTGAATGGCTAATTTGTTTGATACGGATGGCAATTATTCAACCAAATATCCGAATCCGCAGAGTTGGGGCACGTGGAATTCAAGATTGCTTCTTTTTGTGTCAATCAACGGTGTCATTGCTATTTTGCTCAGCGCTTTTGCTTTAACGCAAATAATAAAGCGTAAAGGCAGGAGACCTGAACAAAATTTAATTAAAGGCAAGTACTTCTATTGTTTATATTGTTCTGTTTTCATAATCAGCTTATATTTAAAAAAATAAAAGAATTATATTTTGAAATGTTTATGCATTATTTAAATTGTTTCAATTATTATTTCAAACAATGAATATATAATATAATATAATATAATATAATATAATATGCTGAGAATAAAGTTGTCATAATATAATAAGATTGAATTTCTTTGTAATATTGAAATATTTTGTTAAGATAATTTTTTAAACTGTCGTACTTTGTTTTATGATGAAATTTTGAACCGAAGTTGATGTTGCACAATTGAAATGATGATATAGTTTATCAGGATTCATCATTGCCAACATATTCACATCATTCGCCAGGGCGGAAATTGCACTAGAGCGGTTGCTGTTGTTCACATACGAACCGTTCTCGGTCAGACCGTTTGAATGTGCGGCCCATTTGACCACTCTGCTGAACGTGCTGGGCGTGAATGGTCACTTCTGTATAACTCTGCTATTGTCTCTGGAACGATATTTGTACTTCAGCAGCCGAAGAATGCACCAGCTAGTTTTCTCTTGCAAAATTACAAGCATGCTGATTGTGTTCGCCTTTCTGATGGGCTTCGTAGATTATCTGGTTTCATACTTTCTTGCTTTTGATCAAAAACACGAATGGATTCTTGGAACGTGTCGTCGTTCTCAAATTGTTGGCAGCACTTACTACGCGATTTACATAATTCTGAAAGTGCTGGTCGGCTTGGCTTCAGCGGTACTGTACGCTGCGGCATTTTTCACATTCCATTCCAAAAGTAGAACCATCACGGAAAGTTTGAGAGCTATTCGCGTGGCCAGGGAAGGATCCATACTTCGAGCTTTGATATTGCTGTTCAGCTTGACAGTTGTATTGCAACTGTTTCCGTGGACTGTATTTTTGTTCACTTATGAGACCGCCTCGAATCTGTGGATGTACGACTTTGCGACAGTTTGCGACAACATCTTCCAGTCGACGTCAATATTATGCTACATGTTCATTCATCCGGATTTTTCCATCCTGTACGGAAGTGCCACTTTTGAACGACTGCAACGCTTGAAACGCA
Organism: Trichinella pseudospiralis; assembly: GCA_001447645.1. Taxonomy (NCBI): domain Eukaryota; kingdom Metazoa; phylum Nematoda; class Enoplea; order Trichinellida; family Trichinellidae; genus Trichinella; species Trichinella pseudospiralis. Next base: position 429,192 of record JYDV01000023.1, read on the forward strand.
TGATATCGAAAAGTGAAGCATCAGTAGTCTACATTGGCTGAGCACGTCAGCTTGCAAAGTAAGAATGATCTTCTTTTTTCTGTTCTGTTTTCTTTTTCAATTCTACTATATTAAAATTGAATTTTATCCAATTATTATCTCTTGACCGAGCACTTTTTAAACGTCATCAAAATAATTGGCATTTGGCAGTTGACAAATTAAAATGTTGTTTTTGCATTTGGGCAATTTTTATTATACACTTATTTTTTTCGATAAAATTAAAAATTATGAATACTCTTTTAAATGAATTTATTTTCAACATGTCAATAACATTTTTATTTTTCTTTTTATTCAATAATAATTTTTCTCACTCTATCCAGATTTTATTTGAATTGTTTGTCTTTTTGAAGATATTCATTTCTTTCTCTCTTTCTTCCCTGAGGGTAAACGGCAGTTTCAAGCGCACATACCACATATATGTATTTGTATATATATATATATATATATGACGACGATATTGCCTGTCGAATACTGTTAAAGATAGTCACAAAGTAAATTTTATACATTACTATAATTAAATACCATTATTAATGTTGTTGTTTTGAATTTATGCTCAATGCATTTAAACAGAACAACGTTTCACAATATTCCACAATCAAACGGTCTGATTAAGAATATTCATTCTTGTTTTTTGATTGTTCAATTATTATTATTTATTCGATTTTTTTATTTAAATTGACAACGGTGCATCAGATCTTGCTTTCTGTGTTTTTCAACGCTTTTTAAAGTTTGATTGTTGATTTTTGTAAAATTGCATTTTTCTTTGCTTTGCTTATCAGATTGCTTTTTAATTTTTAATTTTAAAACATTTCAAAGATTTGTTTGCTGAAATGAAAATTCCCCATTTTGAATAATCATCTTAAATTAAACACTGTTTCAATTGAAATCATTCTATAAACGGAATCAATAATTTTTGCTTTAGAAAATTTTGCTCATCATTTCTCAAGCAACTTAATAATTATTGCTGGACAAGTGAATGGCATTTGTGTGATTTTCATATACATATATATCACAGTAACATCTGAAAAAAATAATTCAATAAGTTTTGAAGTTTTCAATTTTTTTTACATTTAACTAAAGAAGCCTACTGAAACCTTTGAAAGCTTGCTTTGAAATTATTTCCTCATATTTATCTGCATATGCATTAAATAAAAAAGCAAAATTACATATTACTTTTTCTTTTCATTTTGAAAGGCGACCTTTATTTATTTACTTCTTATTTAATTTTAATATTACCTTGTGACTGCATGATTTTAATTCATAATTGCAAATTATGAAGCGAATTTTTTTTTCAATTTCATTTATATTTCACGTTTTGTAATCAATTTTTCTCTGATGTAAGTAATATTTTCAAATTATACAAAAATTGAGTTGCAATTTGATCATCTATTATTATCATGGATGAAAATTAATATTTTTTTTTAACTTTTACACTCAAAGCTTTTATCCTTTTTAATAATACTAACAACAAGAACAAGAACAAGAACAAGAACAACAACAACAACAATAATAATAATAATAATAATAATAATAATAATAGTAATTTCATGAATGTTAACAAATTAGTTTTAGATGTATTAAAAATATAAAGTAAAAATTGTTCATAATTTAAATTATACTTTTAAAAGTTCAATAATTTATTTACAATGAATGTTAATGGCATTTCTGAAAATAAATGCAAATTATACATTGTGCAAGTTGGAGAATAACTCTCTCCTTCTCTCGAGAAGCCCAAGTTATTGGTAAGGAAGTGTTCGTAGAAGACTTACTATTGTCAGTTAATTATTGGTGAATAAAAATAATTTCTTCGTGTATATATGTATGTATGTATGTATGTATGTATGTATTATTTTTTCAACATCAGATTACAAGAGGTAACTAGGTTCTACATCGAAAAATTTATTTCAATTTATCTATTCTAATTGTTAATTGTTTTTTTATTTTATTTTTATTTTGTTTTCAGATGAAATTTCTATTTTTCACATATATTTCACATCAGTATTTTTAATAATAATGAAAATTAAAAAAAAAAAGATTGCTATGCTTATTTAAGTAAAAAAAATAGTGCTGAATAAATTGCTGAACTAGAGTGTGCAATAGAATTTGAATATTTTTCATAAATACATATTCATTCGTATAGCAACAACCAAATAATTGGTGATTAACTTTCAGAAATGTTGGATAATTACAACAAGCACGTGTTAAGTGAAAAATAATGAGTTTAATTTAGTCGAAAGTTGGCAACAAAACAGAAATCGACTTTTTCTCAGAAATTGTATAAAAGTAACATCGTTCACTTGGCACGTGTAACTCTTATTAAACTTGCTTGTTAATGGAAAGACGTTTTTTATGCAGTATTTTTGTTTCTTAATAAATATTCAGCCGCTTTTCTCATAATAACAGTGCTACTACATAAAGGGACTTTAAATCAATTCATCACTGCTAGCTAGTTGAATAGTCAAAAGTTAATCAACTTATTTACAGTCTATACTGCTACTGGTAAAGAAATGTTTGGATAGTTTAGTTAATTTTTCAGATTTGCATTCACTGACCAGCAGAAGCAATGTTCAACGAAACGTTCAACAAAAACGAAATTTCCTCACATTCTGCTGAAATGAACTACGCTTATGCTGATTTTATGCTAATTTTTGCCATTGTCAACAGCACAATTACGGTATTCTTGAGCGCACTGATGCTTCACTTTATTTATAAGCGTAACGGACGACGAGCTGATCTTGTTCTATTGAAAGGTAATTTTATTGTTGATTTTTATTTCTACTTGAATTCAATTATCAGAAAAATTGTAAAAATACAAATTCTACATTTTAAACTGATTTCTGATTGTATGCTGAAGGGGGAGGGGGAAGAAATTTTGAAAAGTTTTTTTTTTTTTTCTTTTTTCATTTTTTTTCATAGGATTTTCCTTCGCTAGCATGTGTTTCGCTTTTGGATCGGCATTTTCACTCATGCGTCGCTATTTCGATGATTCCAATGGAGCTTTTTCGCTGACAGAAGCTTGGAAGTGCATCGTGTTGAATTTCTACTTCATCCCGCAGACCTTCGGCATCGATGCCACTGCAATGGTGGTACTGTTGTTGTCATTTGAACGGTACTTGTTCTTCTTTTCTAGCAAACTGTACGAACGTCTTTTCTCTTACAAATCAACATGCAGACTGTTGTTGCTTGTTTACCTCTTGACCGGCATGCAGTTGGTCGTCTATCTGATTTGCTCTCTTCAACAACAGCGGAACCACAAAATTCGATCCCAGTGCTTTTTCATGGAAGTCATCACACCGAGATGTTTTCTGGCGTTGACAATTTTGCGTATCTGTTTCTGGTTCTTCAGCGCTTTGTTCTCCTTGTTTGCGTACATGGCGTTCATTCGCACGCGAAATTTGAAAGTGAACTCCAGCTTGAAAAGCTTCCAACGATCTCACCAACGGTCCACACTGCGCAGCTTGAGCGGCTTCATCCTCTGCACCGTCTTCTTGCAGCTCATACCGAACATCCTGTTGTGCTGGAAGGTGAATTCGAAATATTTGTACACGTTTTATTGGGGACGCATTTTTCAGCACTGCTTCTTTCCAATCACTTGTCTTTTCTACATCTGCGTTCATCCGGACTTAACGGGCCAAGCGAAATTGCTTCTGATTCGGGTAAAGCCGCTCAATGGCCGCCTCTTCACAATCAGCGGAAAATCCAAAGGTATTTACCTTGGTTAAAATTCCAACTTCTCAGCATTACTTTTCTTCCACTTTTTATACCTCTGCATCCGGTGTTCAATTTCAATTTACCTACCTTGTATGTATGTATGTATGTTTTTTTTTAAATTTTATCCAAGTAAAATGTGTTTTTAATATTATTTTTGAACAATTCATAAAATGCACTTGCTAAAATAATCAATCATCGTTTTAGGGCAACAATTGCTATAATTGCATAAAGAGGTGGATTATGAGATGAAAAAATTTCTATTGATAATTTCTTTTTCATTTCTATTGATCAAATTGCATGAACATGCATGAAAAAAATAATCAGTTTCTACACAAAATTAGTTACGATTTTTTCAATTAATCTCTATCATGCACTTTGTACTGTTTGGCTTTGTTGTTATAATTTTATTTTGAATTTTTGTCATAAATATTAAAATATAAGCAATTGGGCGGGCACACAAGCAATATGATTGAAATTAATATTGTTATCATCGGGTCATTTTCATTGTTCAACAAAATGAAACGCTAGATTTATTTATGATTTTCACTGAATCTTCTTGTACTGAAATGTTTTTGTTTTTGTATTTGTATTTTTGTTTTTATATTTTGTACATCGAATTTAATCCAATTTGCAATGATGCACTGATTTTTGCATGAATCATATAATGTAAATTTGATTATTGACATTTTTTTAATTAAATTATTTTATTTTTACTTTTTGAGCAGTAGTTGGTGTTCAAGTTTCAAGTGGTATTCACAAGATGTTTATTTATTTTGTATATTTAGCATTGTTTTATTCATAAATTTGCATATTTGAAATTGTACTAAATTATAAAGTGGCATTTTACTTCATTAATATGCATAAGTCCACTCCACTTTGGTATGAGAAGAATTATCCCCAGTATGGACGACGATAATAAGGTCGATAATAAGGACGATGGTAATGATCTAAATTAAATATAGTATAATATAAATAAATAAATAATTGAAATATTTTCCTGTTAGTATATTGTTGTTAGTATGGCTAATTATGTCGATAGATGTTATGTAAAATGTTTAAAAAAAGTTGAATAATAATAATAATAATTGATCTTAGAAATGTTTCTGATAAATTTGAATAAAATGAATAATTTCTGTTATTATTGAGTGAATTGAAGAAAAAAAAAATTTTCTATACATACAATGTGAACCAATGAATCCGTGGTGATGATGATATGGATAATGATGATGATGATGATAACCGTGATGGTGGTAGTGACCGTGATGATGGTAATGCCGTACAACACGTCGTAAGAGTTTATCTAAATTTTAAATTTAAGATCACATGATCAAATGTGTTATTAGCTTTCTTTTTTTTATTTATCAATTTTGAATTACCTTCTTGAGCTGACTGCATTTGAAGATCAGCAATTGTAATAGTGATGAAAAGCAGAATCAACAATAGTGTAGCTTTCATTTTTAAATTTTCTTCAACTGCTGCTGTCAGTAGGAACACGAAATGCGCACTTTATAAACGGTTATAATTGCGTTGCCTTCAACTGTCTAAAATTTTCAGTCAAAATGATTAGATCATAAATTAAACACATGCCATAGGGGTTAAAACAGTCAAAGAGCGTTCAATTTTTTTTCCCCCATTTCCCACACAACAACAACAGCAAGGCTGTATGTATGTATGTATGTATGTATGTATGTTGTATGTATGATGTATCTAGGTGTAGGATTTTTTAGCTTATATTCATTTTTTCAATCTGTTCAAACTAGTGAAATTGAATTATTAAAATCACTACGAACATCAGCTTACACTTTCATACAGTTCAATTGATTTATTTGTAAAGCTTATACTTTGATCAGTGAAATGAACTGTTGTGCTTTTTGCTACTAGATGTTGTTTGTTATTGTCTCAAGAAAGTTTGCAGAAAACTGGTTAAACTTTATGTGTGGAAATAATATTTATTATAACCCAAATTTTGGGCAGTTTAGAGCGATTACTTGAACTTGTCAAAATGAATTAATTACACGATTAAATTTCAAAAACTGCACAACATCTGATCTCTGCCTACAAGAAGAACATTGTTGTTCAGCTCTACTGGTTAGTTGGTAATTTATGTATTTTGGCTGTTTTTTTTTTGTTTTGTTATTATTTAATAATTAACTTAATTTGAATTACAATCAATTACAGTTCAGTGATGTATGTCTTTTAATGAACTGATGATTGTTGAACTTTCTGAACTGTGCTTGATCAGAAACAAAGAAAAAGAAAAGAAAGAAAGAAGGAAAGAAAGAAAAAATTAGAATACGAATGATGTTTTTATTGTTTCATTTGAAGCAAGCAAGATTCATTTCGTTCAGATAAATGATCGAAGGATACTTTTTGTAAAATTTTGTAAACTTTTTCCAACGGGCACAATCTAAGCATACATTTTGGTAAGATCAACGAAACTGGCGGTTCTTTGGTATCATTTCTGAATTGAATTTCGACGTAGAAACGATCAGTGTGGAAATTTTTGTACAAATCAAACATGATGCAAGATGCAACCGGCGGATTGATGTCGTTCGCAATTCCCAACGCGTACATCAAACTCATCACAGTGCCGTCGTGCTAAATTTAAATAATTCAAATAGATGGGCTTGATGAAGCTGAGGTTACAGGTCTCGGTTCATCAGGTCGACACTTACCGCCGAGTACATGTTCATTTTTTTGAATTCTTTTCCATAATTGTTCACTTTTCTCTTCATATTTCTCATCAATGTTCCAACGAGGATGCCTGATAAAATTCGAGGATGATGAATTTAAAAAGAATAAAAAAAAAATATATATATATATATGAATAAATCAGTTTAAAATGAAATGAAATTATTTTGAATTAGCTTTTTCTCACTTTGAAAAAATATGTTCAATTGATTAGATTTGTACTGACTGCTTCAACTTAATTGATACTTAATTAATCAACATCTTCAAGAATGAAGTCTGATAATTATCATTTGAAAGTTGATTTATTTTTATTTATATTTATTTATTTATTTATTTTTAAATTGATCATGAAATTTATTTATTTATTTATTTGCCTGATTGATAACGAGCTTTTTTCTTCGAATTGAATTTGGTCAACTGTCGTACAGAATTGAATTCGTACAACATATCGTAGACTGTTCGATACTTGCCGACCGTTGGATCCCACCACACTGCGAAAACCCACTCTGGCATGATGAAGTTGTTCTTGATTTCGCGTTCCAAAGCGCCAACCAACCTTCCTATGCTTTTTGTGCTAGCATCCTGAATGCCGGACATTTTGGCGACAAATTTGAAAAAATCTTCATTAGCTTTGTCAATTTTGGAGAACACCTTCCGTGAATCTTTCTTGTAAGCCGAATCATAGCCAGGACATGGTAAGCCTGTTCTCAGAAGCTTAAAAATAAAGCAGATTATTTTTTTCCTGGCAATCTTCCATTGATCAATTGTACAAGTTGTTGAATACAAAATCAACTTCTTCTGCTACAGTGTGGATGGGAATTGTTTTCGGCTGAATGTTTCGATACAGGCCGGCCAAGTTGCAAACAGCGCTTGCCAACGTTCTGCTGGTGTTTGTTGAGCGTACGTAAATCTCAAAGAAAAGAGCAGAAATTGAAAAATTAATAATTTTACCAATTCTAAATCTTCGTGCATTCACTTCGTGCGATTTGTACGATTTGGAAAGCAATTTTGAATATTTTCTACGCAGAAAGTTTCCAAGTTCATACTGCTGGTGACAACCTTCCTTCAAAAATGCGAATTTGTTTTATTTATTTTTTTTTCTTTTACTTTTAAACATTTTTTTTAAAAAAATTATTTAAATACAGTCAACTCACCATTGTCAACTGTTTGAACCCATTTGGCCAGGCAGCTTCTTTGTACGGATCATTCGGGTAAGTGCTGAGTGGAGTACGTTCACCGTGGCGGTAAAGCTGAACATTGATTTGCTTATATTATCAACAAAGCAAGCATTTGATGAGATCATTCATTCATTGTGTGAATTTGAAAAAGAAAAGCCAAGAATGAGTAAATTTCATTTCAAAATTTCAATCAATCATATTCATAATTTATAATAAAAGAAAAATGCTCAATTGTAAAATGAACAAAATTCTAAATTTAGACCGACAAACAGTGTACGAACAATTTTGCTGCAGCCAAATAATTAGCGAATAGTGCAGTGGGATAATTAGTGAAAGATTCATTTTTCTGTTCATATGTCAACTTTTCACCTACCACTTGTGTAAAAATTAATTCCAATTCGGAGCTTCTCGCACAGTGAATAAGTGCAAAAGCGAAATGAGTTGTAAAAATGATTGTTTCACAATTTTTCATTTCATTCGTAGATGAATAATGCTGCCCATAAAAATTAATACGTCTTTGACTAATAATTGTTAATTGTTGCGTTTGCGAACTTGTTTCAAGAGCAGTTCTTTCCAAATGCTGATAAAATCAACTTCATCATTTACTGTAATTTTAATTGAAAAACAAGCTTTTTCAAAAATAAAGAATAAAACAAGAAATTCAACTGAATAAAAAATAAAGCAGTTTTTTTTCATTTGTAAAAAAACTCAAACACTTGGAAAAACAATCATCAACAGTATGATCGGTGTTGCAGATTCCAACTGAAGATAAAACCTGAGCGTCAATAATCGACAGTATGACAAGATATTTTTAGAAGAAAGAAGTAACCTGATATAGCGAACCATGGTTGTTATTGTCTGGAAGCAATCCGACATAGCTGACCTTAGTTGTTACTGTCCAGAAGCAGCCTGATATAGTTGATCAGTTGTTATTGTCTAGAAATAACCCGATATAGTTGACCTAATTGTTATTGTAGTCTGTTTTTTTCGTGTGTGTGTGTGTGTGTGTGTGTGTGTGTGTGGGCTATATATAGTTAGTTAGCAATTAGTCAGTGAGTGAGTTAGTTGATTTCCAGTCGAATAAAGCGTTGGTGTTCTCTTCGAGATTGTTTTTTTTTTTTGGTCTTTATATTCGAAAGACTGGAAGGAATACCGAAGAAAACGTGACTGGAATCAGCAGAGATTGTAGGTAAGTCGTTGGAGCTTACGACGCGGGTCCAAAGGAAGGAACCGTACGTCGAAGATAGAATTCAGTGGTTCAAATAGTCGAACCGCGGGTTAATTATACAGTTCACTGGAACTTGATTATCGTTATCGACGAGGAACAGCCAGTACAATCGGATTGCAAAAATATCATTGTAAAGAATGCAAATTCGGGCAGAAGCCATTTCAAAAGGCAGTTTTGACAAACCTTCACTTCAGCATCTTTGAAATTTATGAAGTTAGAAATGTCAGACTGCATCAGATATGCATGCTGTTAGCAGTTATGATTAAGAATGAACGCAATTTTTAAAATTATTATTCATTAACATTTTGTTTTCACATTAAGGGTACTGTAAAATCTGAACCAGAGCAATTGTTCCTGATTTTTACATTTTTCAGCATATTTCCAAATAGCAAAATGTTTTCACATGCATATCTGTTCAAGTTGCATTATTTGTTACTTGTTACAGTGCGTTTATTAAAATCTCATTTCTGTTCTGTTCTAATCAGCAATTTCTTGATACCAACCATTATGAATTGTATTTTTTAAATTCATGTGATTGATTCAAATGATCTCTGAAAAAATTACTTTTTTCGTATATATGAAATTTCATCCGCCACAGCTTTAGCTATTTTTGGAAGTTTGAAAATGTTTTATTGCAATCGATAAATGAATTCAATGCAGCGTGGGATGCAAAATTTTATTGAACCTATAACAATCCACTGGATTCTGAATAAATAGCCTGTGAATTTTATTACTATTACTCTATTACAAAATAGCAGTGATAACGCTGCCAAACGTTCCTCAACCACAACAAGATAAGATGAATTGTGTAATGGGCACCAATGATGGACAGCACTTCGACGGAAAACCGATTTTGCTTGGCGTTCTGTTGTTGTATAAAATAATTTTAAAATCCAACAACAGACCAACTAAATCATATGCGTTGCTGTTGGTTTTGAATGTTTAACATCTCATTATCATTGAAATACAAGCTGAAAGGTTGCAGATGCAAATGGAAAGTAATGGCAACTTTACTGTGCGCCAATTCACTAGTCGACTTAGTTCAGAAGAAGTTTAAAATTTGCACAAAATATATAAATAAATTTGCTATTTTTCTAAACAAAGATGCAGATTTTAATTTTTTTGTTTAAATAATACACCGGAAAGAAAACAATAACATTGACAATAGAGAGCAAAACATTATGAAGATGAAAGTAAAATTCTTTGATTGCAGGCAGGAAAGATTTTCAATGAACATCTTCACTAGAATTGGAAAACTATTTAATGCTAACATTCAGCAATTTAGCAATCATTTTAACTAGCTATAGATGAGTAGCTGCACGTGTGGACAATTTATCACTTGTATATTTTTCGTTTATACTGAAACTAGTTGCCTTTATTCGTTTATTTCTATAATCCTTGTCCTGTGCTTATAGATTAAATGTCCAAAAAGTTTTTGTTTGCTCAACGTAGTGAAAAGCAGCCACAGTAGCACTTGTTTACCAGAAAATGTATGCAAATTTTTATTCCACTGCAATGCATACGCTTACATGGATTTAGTATCGATAATTGCTGGCCGGCGGTATGCGGTGTGACTACAATGGCACTGATGAAAATGGATGAAGATCATGGAATAACATTGAAAATTTGCTTTGGGTTTTGTTTATTATTTTTGATTTCTTCAAACTTCAAATTCATCTGCATTTGGAGAAACGTGAATACAAGATTTACATGAATCCTGTGATGGCATCCGTTTTAGTAAGTTGCATTTATTTTAGTTCTTGTGTAATTCATTGAAAGCACAGTTCAGAATATACATTGAATCTATAATGGCAATCTGGAAAAGTGACAGAATTTTTCTAATTTCTGAAATTTTACATCTAACATAACCAACAGTTTGTAAGTTACTACTTTAAAATAGCTCTTATATGTTGTAATTTATTATACATGAGATAAACATATGTAAAATGCTTAAATACTTTACATTACTGAGCATTTTAACGTTTCTTTTTTTTTATTATTTTTGAGATATGGTTGAAAATATTTTCAGCATATTATGTTAATTTAGCTTTTCGTTTTAATGCACATAAACAAGATTGAATAGCACTTTGTTAAGGTTGTTTTCCAATTATGCAAATCAGCTTTCCTCAAAAGGCCTATGTCATCATTAAAAGAGCGCTTTCTGTTTGCTTTGCTGATGTGATGCGTAATAATAATATTAGATTAAGGCGATTCAGTGAGTTTCATTTATGGAATTGTAGGAAAACGATGCACGTTGCATCGTCTTTTTCCATTCAAATAGAGCATTCTATGAGCATCCGTGAATCAAATATATTCTCATATGCTTGCTTGATTTTTACTTCTTCAAGATAATTCATCAAAATTTCCAATTGCACCAAAAAAAGATATTCCTGAACGATGAGAAGATATATATAATTTTTAAAGTAGTATATGGTTTAATAAATTTGAGATTGTTTAAAAGTGTGTCTGAGACTAGATATCAAGACTGTAAATTGACCAACATGAATTGAAATTGGTCTATAATTTATTAAATTTTATGTCCATCAAAACGGTAGGTTTGTAAGTAATTACTTGAAATTCTCCTATTATATAACAGACCATTTTAAATAGTACGCATAAAAAATTCTTTAATAATTAAGGACAAAGGTAATTTTAATTTTTCAAGATATTCATTTATGTTTGCAGAATAAAAAAAATTTCTGGTTCAACATTAGTGCAGTTTGCCTTGTTCGAATGTTGTTTTTCAAATATGCAAATTAACCTTTTTTTAAACGTTAGTGTTAGAAGCCTCAGAGCGCTTTGATTGCACTGCTGACGTGGCTATTTAATAGCTGAATTAGGTTATGGTCAGTCAGTGAGTTTTATTTCAAAGAATTGTAGGTTAACGATGAGTGAGAACTGAAAAAAACATGAGCAAGCAATGGAAAGCAAAATGAGCATCTATAAAACAGATATATTTTACGTTTTACTTTATTTTAATAATTTGTAAATTATTCATTATAATTAAGAATTGTATTAAAACAGTGAGATGGACTTCAAGTGATCTGAAGAAGTCTGTCTATTCAAGGAAATTGTATTCTTTTTCGATTTATCTTTATAACTTCAAATTATAAATGAAAAATAAATGTTGAGTCTTTAGCGATTCTATTTTGTGAACTTTCTGCTTAATTGAAAAGCAATAATATATTATTTTTGAGAATGTAGTTTGAAAATTAACACATCAAAATCATTTAAAGTTTGATATTATAATATATTCAA